>JAXFYN010000680.1:0-135573 GCA_036172215.1 Camellia granthamiana
ACCTATACGGATTCTCCTGTACAGTGGCAGATATGTAAATACGGCATTTACTTACCATTTCTCACGCATTAGGGTTCGAACAATCGAACACCTACACGGATTCTCCTACACAGTGGCAGATATGTAAATACGATGTTTACTTACCATTTCTCACGCATTACGCTTCGAACACTCGAACACCTATACGGATTCTCCTGCACAGTGGCAGATATCTAAATACGGCGTTACTTACCATTTCTCACGCATTACGGTTCGAACACTCGAACACCTATACGGATTCTCCTGCACAGTGGCAGATATGTAAATACGGCGTTACTTACCATTTCTCACGCATTACGGTTCGAACAATCGAACAGCTATACGGATTCTTCTGCACAGTGGCAGATATGTAAATACAGCGTTTACTTACCATTTCTCACGCATTACGGTTCGAACACTCGAACACCTATACGGATTCTCCTGCACAGTGGCAGATATGTAAATACGGCGTTTACTTACCATTTCTCACGCATTACGGTTCGAACACTCGAACACCTACACGGATTCTCCTGCACAGTGGCAGATATGTAAATACGACGTTTACTTACCATTTCTCACGCATTACGGTTCGAACACTCGAACACCTATGCGGATTCTCCTGCACAGTGGCAGATATGTAAATACGACGTTTACTTACCATTTCTCACGCATTACGCTTCGAACACTCGAACACCTACACGGATTCTCCTGCACAGTGGCAGATATGTAAATATGACGTTTACTTACCATTTCTCACGCATTACGCTTCGAACACTCGAACACCTATACGGATTCTCCTGCACAGTGGCAGATATGTAAATACGACGTTTACTTACCATTTCTCACGCATTACACTTCGAACACTCGAACACCTATATGGATTCTCCTGCACAGTGGCAGATATGTAAATACGGCGTTACTTACCATTTCTCACGCATTACGGTTCGAACAATCGAACACCAATACGGATTCTCCTGCACAGTGGCAGATATGTAAATACAGCGTTTACTTACCATTTCTCACGCATTACGGTTCGAACACTCGAACACCTATACGGATTCTCCTACACAGTGGCAGATATGTAAATACGGCGTTTACTTACCATTTCTCACGCATTACGGTTCGAACCCTCGAACACCTATACGGATTCTCCTGCACAGTGGCAGATATGTAAATACGGCGTTTACTTACCATTTCTCACACATTACGGTTCGAACACTCGAACACCTATACGGATTCTCCTGCGCAGTGGCAGATATGTAAATACGGCGTTTACTTACCATTTCTCACGCATTACGGTTCGAACACTCGAACACCTATACGGATTCTCTTGCACAGTGGCAGATATGTAAATACGGCGTTTACTTACCATTTCTCACGCATTACGGTTCGAACACTCGAACACCTATACGGATTCTCCTGCACAGTGGCAGATATGTAAATACGGCGTTTACTTACCATTTCTCACGCATTACGCTTCGAACACTCGAACTGCTATACGGATTCTCCTGCACAGTGGCAGATATGTAAATACGGCATTTACTTACCATTTCTCACGCATTAGGGTTCGAACAATCGAACACCTACACGGATTCTCCTGCACAGTGGCAGATATGTAAATACGACGTTTACTTACCATTTCTCACGCATTACGGTTCGAACACTCGAACACCTACACGGATTCTCCTGCACAGTGGCAGATATGTAAATACGACGTTTACTTACCAGTTCTTATGCATTAGGGTTCGAACACTCGAACACCTATACGGATTCTCCTGCACAGTGGCAGATATGTAAATACGGCGATTACATACCATTTCTCACGCATTACGGTTCGAACAATCGAACACCTACACGGATTCTCCTGCACAGTGGCAGACATGTAAATACGACGTTTACTTACCATTTCTCATGCATTGGGGTTCAAACACTCGAACACCTGAACGGATTCTCCTGCACAGTGGCAGATATGTAAATACGACGTTTACTTACCAGTTCTTATGAATTAGGGTTCGAACACTCGAACACCTATACGGATTCTCCTGCACAGTAGCAGATATGTAAATACAGCATTTACTTACCATTTCTCGCGCATTAGGGTTCGAACAATCGAACACCTACACGGATTCTCCTGCACAGTGGCAGATATGTAAATACGATGTTTACTTACCATTTCTCACGCATTACGCTTCGAACACTCGAACACCTATACGGATTCTCCTGCACAGTGGCAGATATCTAAATACGGCGTTACTTACCATTTCTCACGCATTACGGTTCGAACACTCGAACACCTATACGGATTCTCCTGCACAGTGGCAGATATGTAAATACGGCGTTACTTACCATTTCTCACGCATTACGGTTCGAACAATCGAACACCTATACGGATTCTTCTGCACAGTGGCAGATATGTAAATACAGCGTTTACTTACCATTTCTCACGCATTACGGTTCGAACACTCGAACACCTATACGGATTCTCCTCCACAGTGGCAGATATGTAAATACAGCGTTTACTTACCATTTCTCACGCATTACGGTTCGAACCCTCGAACACCTATACGGATTCTCCTGCACAGTGGCAGATATGTAAATACGGCGTTTACTTACCATTTCTCACGCATTACGGTTCGAACACTCGAACACCTATACGGATTCTCCTGCACAGTGGCAGATATGTAAATACGGCGTTTACTTACCATTTCTTACGCATTACGCTTCGAACACTCGAACACCTATACGGATTCTCCTGCACAGAGGCAGATATGTAAATACGGCATTTACTTACCATTTCTCACGCATTAGGGTTCGAACAATCGAACACCTACACGGATTCTCCTGCACAGTGGCAGATATGTAAATACGATGTTTACTTACCATTTCTCACGCATTACGCTTCGAACACTCGAACACCTATACGGATTCTCCTGCACAGTGGCAGATATCTAAATACGGCGTTACTTACCATTTCTCACGCATTACGGTTCGAACACTCGAACACCTATACGGATTCTCCTGCACAGTGGCAGATAGGTAAATACGGCGTTACTTACCATTTCTCACGCATTACGGTTCGAACAATCGAACACCTATACGGATTCTTCTGCACAGTGGCAGATATGTAAATACAGCGTTTACTTACCATTTCTCACGCATTACGGTTCGAACACTCGAACACCTATACGGATTCTCCTGCACAGTGGCAGATATGTAAATACGGCGTTTACTTACCATTTCTCACGCATTACGGTTCGAACACTCGAACACCTATACGGATTCTCCTGCACAGTGGCAGATATGTAAATACGGCATTACTTACCATTTCTCACGCATTACGGTTCGAACACTCGAACACCTATACAGATTCTCCTACACAGTGGCGGATATGTAAATACGGCGTTTACTTACCATTTCTTAAGCATTAGGGTTCGAACAATCGAACACCTACACGGATTCTCCTGCACAGTGGCAGATATGTAAATACGACGTTTACTTACCATTTCTCAGGCATTACGCTTCGAACACTCGAACACCTATACGGATTCTCCTGCACAGTGGCAGATATGTAAATACGACGTTTACTTACCATTTCTCACGCATTACGCTTCGAACACTCGAACACCTATACGGATTCTCCTGCACAGTGGCAGATATGTAAATACGGCGTTACTTACCATTTCTCACGCATTACGGTTCGAACAATCGAACACCTATACGGATTCTCCTGCACAGTGGCAGATATGTAAATACAGCGTTTACTTACCATTTCTCACGCATTACGGTTCGAACACTCGAACACCTATACGGATTCTCCTGCACAGTGGCAGATATGTAAATACGGCGTTTACTTACCATTTCTCACGCATTACGGTTCGAACACTCGAACACCTATACGGATTCTCCTGCATACTGGCAGATATGTAAATACGACGTTTACTTACCATTTCTCACGCATTACGCTTCGAACACTCGAACACCTATACGGATTCTCCTGCACAGTGGCAGATATGTAAATACGACGTTTACTTACCATTTCTCACGCATTACGGTTCGAACACTCGAACACCTATACGGATTCTCCTGCACAGTGGCAGCTATGTAAATACGACGTTTACTTACCATTTCTCACGCATTACGCTTCGAACACTCGAACACCTATACGGATTCTCCTGCACAGTGGCAGATTTGTAAATACGGCGTTACTTACCATTTCTCACGGATTACGGTTCGAACAATCGAACACCTATACGGATTCTCCTGCACAATGACAGATATGTAAATACAGCGTTTACTTACCATTTCTCACGCATTACGGTTCGACCACTCGAACACCTATACGGATTCTCCTGCACAGTGGCAGATATGTAAATACGACGTTTACTTACCATTTCTCACGCATTACGCTTCGAACACTCGAACACCTATACGGATTCTCCTGCACAGTGGCAGATATGTAAATACGGCGTTTACTTACCATTTCTCACGCATTGCGGTTCGAACACTCGAACACCTATACGGATTCTCCTGCACAGTGGCAGATATGTAAATACGGCATTACTTACCATTTCTCACGCATTACGGTTCGAACACTCGAACACCTATACGGATTCTCCTGCACAGTGGCAGATATGTAAATACGGCGTTTACTTACCATTTCTCAAGCATTAGGGTTCGAACAATTGAACACCTACACGGATTCTCCTGCACAGTGGCAGATATGTAAATACGACGTTTACTTACCATTTCTCACGCATTACGCTTCGAACACTCGAACACCTATACGGATTCTCCTGCACAGTGGCAGATATGTAAATACGACGTTTACTTACCATTTCTCACGCATTACGGTTCGAACACTCGAACACCTATACGGATTCTCCTGCACAGTGGCAGCTATGTAAATACGACGTTTACTTACCATTTCTCACGCTTTACGCTTCGAACACTCGAACACCTATACGGATTCTCCTGCACAGTGGCAGATTTTGTAAATACGGCGTTACTTACCATTTCTCACGCATTACGGTTCGAACAATCGAACACCTATACGGATTCTCCTGCACAGTGGCAGATATGTAAATACAGCGTTTACTTACCATTTCTCACGCATTACGGTTCGAACACTCGAACACCTATACGGATTCTCCTGCACAGTGGCAGATATGTAAATACGACGTTTACTTACCATTTCTCACGCATTACGCTTCGAACACTCGAACATCTATGCGGATTCTCCTGCAAAGTGGCAGATATGTAAATACGGCGTTACTTACCATTTCTCACGCATTACGGTGCGAACACTCGAACACCTATACGGATTCTCCTGCACAGTGGCAGATATGTAAATACGGCGTTTACTTACCATTTCTCACGCATTGCGGTTCGAACACGCGAACACCTATACGGATTCTCCTGCACAGTGGCAGATATGTAAATACGGCGTTTACTTACCATTTCTCACGCATTGCGGTTCGAACACTCGAACACCTATACGGATTCTCCTGCACAGTGGCAGATATGTAAATACGGCATTACTTACCATTTCTCACGCATTACGGTTCGAACACTCGAACACCTACACGGATTCTCCTGCACAGTGGCAGATATGTAAATACGGCGTTTACTTACCATTTCTCAAGCATTAGGGGTCGAACAATCGAACACCTACACGGATTCTCCTGCACAGTGGCAGATATGTAAATACGACGTTTACTTACCATTTCTCACGCATTACGCTTCGAACACTCGAACACCTATACGGATTCTCCTGCACAGTGGCAGATATGTAAATACGGCGTTTACTTACCATTTCTCACGCATTACGGTTCGAGCACTCGAACACCTATACGGATTCTCCTGCACAGTGGCAGATATGTAAATACGGCGTTTACTTACCATTTCTCACGCATTACGGTTCGAACACTCGAACACCTATACGGATTCTCTTGCACAGTGGCAGATATGTAAATACGGCGTTTACTTACCATTTCTCACGCATTACGGTTCGAACACTCGAACACCTATACGGATTCTCCTGCACAGTGGCAGATATGTAAATATGGCGTTTACTTACCATTTCTCACGCATTACGCTTCGAACACTCGAACTGCTATACGGATTCTCCTGCACAGTGGCAGATATGTAAATACGGCATTTACTTACCATTTCTCACGCATTAGGGTTCGAACAATCGAACACCTACACGGATTCCCCTGCACAGTGGCAGATATGTAAATACGACGTTTACTTACCATTTCTCACGCATTACGGTTCGAACACTCGAACACCTACACGGATTCTCCTGCACAGTGGCAGATATGTAAATACGACGTTTACTTACCAGTTCTTATGCATTAGGGTTCGAACACTCGAACACCTATACGGATTCTCCTGCACAGTGGCAGATATGTAAATACGGCGATTACATACCATTTCTTACGCATTACGGTTCGAACAATCGAACACCTACACGGATTCTCCTGCACAGTGGCAGACATGTAAATACGACGTTTACTTACCATTTCTCATGCATTGGGGTTCAAACACTCGAACACCTGAACGGATTCTCCTGCACAGTGGCAGATATGTAAATACGACGTTTACTTACCAGTTCTTATGCATTAGGGTTCGAACACTCGAACACCTATACGGATTCTCCTGCACAGTGGCAGATATGTAAATACGGCGATTACATACCGTTTCTCACGCATTACGGTTCGAACAATCGAACACCTACACGGATTCTCCTGCACAGTGGCAGATATGTAAATACGGCATTTACTTACCATTTCTCACGCATTACCGTTCGAACACTCGAACACCTATATGGATTCTCCTGCACAGTGGCAGATATGTAAATACGGCGTTTACTTTCCATTTCTCACGCATTACGTTTCGAACACTCGAACACCTACACGGATTCTCCTGCACAGTGGTAGATATGTAAATACGATGTTTACTTACCATTTCTCACGCATTAGGGTTCGAACACTCGAACACCTATACGGATTCTCCTGCATAGTGGCAAATATGTAAATACGGCGTTACTTACCATTTCTCCCGCATTACGGTTCGAACAATCGAACACCTATACGGATTCTCCTGCACAGTGGCAGATATGTAAATACAGCGTTTACTTACCATTTCTCACGCATTACGGTTCGAACACTCGAACACCTATACGGATTCTCCTGCACAGTGGCAGATATGTAAATACGGCGTTCACTTACCATTTCTCAAGCATTAGGGGTCGAACAATCGAACACCTACACGGATTCTCCTGCACAGTGGCAGATATGTAAATACGACGTTTACTTACCATTTCTCACGCATTACGCTTCGAACACTCGAACACCTATACGGATTCTCCTGCACAGTGGCAGATATGTAAATACGGCGTTTACTTACCATTTCTCACGCATTACGGTTCGAGCACTCGAACACCTATACGGATTCTCCTGCACAGTGGCAGATATGTAAATACGGCGTTTACTTACCATTTCTCACGCATTACGGTTCGAACACTCGAACACCTATACGGATTCTCTTGCACCGTGGCAGATATGTAAATACGGCGTTTACTTACCATTTCTCACGCATTACGGTTCGAACACTCGAACACCTATACGGATTCTCCTGCACAGTGGCAGATATGTAAATATGGCGTTTACTTACCATTTCTCACGCATTACGCTTCGAACACTCGAACTGCTATACGGATTCTCCTGCACAGTGGCAGATATGTAAATACGGCATTTACTTACCATTTCTCACGCATTAGGGTTCGAACAATCGAACACCTACACGGATTCTCCTGCACAGTGGCAGATATGTAAATACGACGTTTACTTACCATTTCTCACGCATTACGGTTCGAACACTCGAACACCTACACGGATTCTCCTGCACAGTGGCAGATATGTAAATACGACGTTTACTTACCAGTTCTTATGCATTAGGGTTCGAACACTCGAACACCTATACGGATTCTCCTGCACAGTGGCAGATATGTAAATACGGCGATTACATACCATTTCTTACGCATTACGGTTCGAACAATCGAACACCTACACGGATTCTCCTGCACAGTGGCAGACATGTAAATACGACGTTTACTTACCATTTCTCATGCATTGGGGTTCAAACACTCGAACACCTGAACGGATTCTCCTGCACAGTGGCAGATATGTAAATACGACGTTTACTTACCAGTTCTTATGCATTAGGGTTCGAACACTCGAACACCTATACGGATTCTCCTGCACAGTGGCAGATATGTAAATACGGCGATTACATACCGTTTCTCACGCATTACGGTTCGAACAATCGAACACCTACACGGATTCTCCTGCACAGTGGCAGATATGTAAATACGGCATTTACTTACCATTTCTCACGCATTACCGTTCGAACACTCGAACACCTATATGGATTCTCCTGCACAGTGGCAGATATGTAAATACGGCGTTTACTTTCCATTTCTCACGCATTACGTTTCGAACACTCGAACACCTACACGGATTCTCCTGCACAGTGGTAGATATGTAAATACGATGTTTACTTACCATTTCTCACGCATTAGGGTTCGAACACTCGAACACCTATACGGATTCTCCTGCAGAGTGGCAAATATGTAAATACGGCGTTACTTACCATTTCTCCCGCATTACGGTTCGAACAATCGAACACCTATACGGATTCTCCTGCACAGTGGCAGATATGTAAATACAGCGTTTACTTACCATTTCTCACGCATTGCGGTTCGAACACTCGAACACCTATACGGATTCTCCTGCACAGTGGCAGATATGTAAATACGACGTTTACTTACCATTTCTCACGCATTACGGTTCGAACACTCGAACACCTATACGGATTCTCCTGCACAGTGGCAGATTTGTAAATACGACGTTTACTTACCATTTCTCACGCATTACGCTTCGAACACTCGAACACCTACACGGATTCTCCTGCACAGTGGCAGATATGTAAATATGACGTTTACTTACCATTTCTCACGCATTACGCTTCGAACACTCGAACACCTATACGGATTCTCCTGCACAGTGGCAGATATGTAAATACGACGTTTACTTACCATTTCTCACGCATTACACTTCGAACACTCGAACACCTATATGGATTCTCCTGCACAGTGGCAGATATGTAAAGACGGCGTTACTTACCATTTCTCACGCATTACGGTTCGAACAATCGAACACCAATACGGATTCTCCTGCACAGTGGCAGATATGTAAATACAGCGTTTACTTACCATTTCTCACGCATTACGGTTAGAACACTCGTACACCTATACGGATTCTCCTACACAGTGGCAGATATGTAAATACGGCGTTTACTTACCATTTCTCACGCATTACGGTTCGAACCCTCGAACACCTATACGGATTCTCCTGCACAGTGGCAGATATGTAAATACGGCGTTTACTTACCATTTCTCACGCATTATGGTTCGAACACTCGAACACCTATACGGATTCTCCTGCACAGTGGCAGATATGTAAATACGGCGTTTACTTACCATTTCTCACGCATTACGCTTCGAACACTCGAACACCTATACGGATTCTCCTGCACAGTGGCAGATATGTAAATACGGCATTTACTTACCATTTCTCACGCATTAGGGTTCGAACAATCGAACACCTACACGGATTCTCCTGCACAGTGGCAGATATGTAAATACGATATTTACTTACCATTTCTCACGCATTACGCTTCGAACACTCGAACACCTATACGGATTCTCCTGCACAGTGGCAGATATCTAAATACGGCGTTACTTACCATTTCTCACGCATTACGGTTCGAACACTCGAACACCTATACGGATTCTCCTGCACAGTGGCAGATATGTAAATACGGCGTTACTAACCATTTCTCACGCATTACGGTTCGAACAATCGAACACCTATACGGATTCTTCTGCACAGTGGCAGATATGTAAATACAGCGTTTACTTACCATTTCTCACGCATTACGGTTCGAACACTCGAACACCTATACGGATTCTCCTGCACAGTGGCAGATATGTAAATACGGCGTTTACTTACCATTTCTCACGCATTACGGTTCGAACACTCGAACACCTACACGGATTCTCCTGCACAGTGGCAGATATGTAAATACGACGTTTACTTACCATTTCTCACGCATTACGGTTCGAACACTCGAACACCTATACGGATTCTCCTGCACAGTGGCAGATATGTAAATACGACGTTTACTTACCATTTCTCACGCATTACGCTTCGAACACTCGAACACCTACACGGATTCTCCTGCACAGTGGCAGATATGTAAATATGACGTTTACTTACCATTTCTCACGCATTACGCTTCGAACACTCGAACACCTATACGGATTCTCCTGCACAGTGGCAGATATGTAAATACGACGTTTACTTACCATTTCTCACGCATTACACTTCGAACACTCGAACACCTATATGGATTCTCCTGCACAGTGGCAGATATGTAAATACGGCGTTACTTACCATTTCTCACGCATTACGGTTCGAACAATCGAACACCAATACGGATTCTCCTGCACAGTGGCAGATATGTAAATACAGCGTTTACTTACCATTTCTCACGCATTACGGTTCGAACCCTCGAACACCTATACGGATTCTCCTGCACAGTGGCAGATATGTAAATACGGCGTTTACTTACCATTTCTCACGCATTACGGTTCGAACACTCGAACACCTATATGGATTCTCCTGCACAGTGGCAGATATGTAAATACGGCGTTTACTTACCATTTCTCACGCATTACGGTTCGAACACTCGAACACCTATACGGATTCTCCTGCACAGTGGCAGATATGTAAATACGGCGTTTAATTACCATTTCTCACGCATTACGCTTCGAACACTCGAACTGCTATACGGATTCTCCTGCACAGTGGCAGATATGTAAATACGGCATTTACTTACCATTTCTCACGCATTAGGGTTCGAACAATCGAACACCTACACGGATTCTCCTGCACAGTGGCAGATATGTAAATACGACGTTTACTTACCATTTCTCACGCATTACGGTTCGAACACTCGAACACCTACACGGATTCTCCTGCACAGTGGCAGATATGTAAATACGACGTTTACTTACCAGTTCTTATGCATTAGGGTTCGAACACTCGAACACCTATACGGATTCTCCTGCACAGTGGCAGATATGTAAATACGGCGATTACATACCATTTCTCACGCATTACGGTTCGAACAATCGAACACCTACACGGATTCTCCTGCACAGTGGCAGACATGTAAATACGACGTTTACTTACCATTTCTCATGCATTGGGGTTCGAACACTCGAACACCTACACGGATTCTCCTGCACAGTGGCAGATATGTAAATACGACGTTTACTTACCAGTTCTTATGCATTAGGGTTCGAACACTCGAACACCTATACGGATTCTCCTGCACAGTGGCAGATATGTAAATACGGCGATTACATACCATTTCTCACGCATTACGGTTCGAACAATCGAACACCTACACGGATTCTCCTGCACAGTGGCAGATATGTAAATACGGCGTTTACTTACCATTTCTCACGCATTACCGTTCGAACACTCGAACACCTATATTGATTCTCCTGCACAGTGGCAGATATGTAAATACGGCGTTTACTTACCATTTCTCACGCATTACGTTTCGAACACTCGAACACCTACACGGATTCTCCTGCACAGTGGTAGATATGTAAATACGACGTTTACTTACCATTTCTCACGCATTAGGGTTCGAACACTCGAACACCTATACGGATTCTCCTGCACAGTGGCAGATATGCAAATACGGCGTTTACTTACCATTTCTCACGCATTATGGTTCGAACACTCGAACACCTATACGGATTCTCCTGCACAGTGGCAGATATGTAAATACGACGTTTACTTACCATTTCTCACGCATTACGCTTCGAGCACTAGAACACCTATACGGATTCTCCTGCATAGTGGCAAATATGTAAATACGGCGTTACTTACCATTTCTCCCGCATTACGGTTCGAACAATCGAACACCTATACGGATTCTCCTGCACAGTGGCAGATATGTAAATACAGCGTTTACTTACCATTTCTCACGCATTACGGTTCGAACACTCGAACACCTATACGGATTCTCCTGCACAGTGGCAGATATGTAAATACGATCTTTACTTACCATTTCTCACGCATTACGGTTCGAACACTCGAACACCTATACGGATTCTCCTGCACAGTGGCAGATTTGTAAATACGACGTTTACTTACCATTTCTCACGCATTACGCTTCGAACACTCGACCACCTACACGGATTCTCCTGCACAGTGGCAGATATGTAAATATGACGTTTACTTACCATTTCCCACGCATTACGCTTCGAACACTCGAACACCTATACGGATTCTCCTGCACAGTGGCAGATATGTAAATACGACGTTTACTTACCATTTCTCACGCATTACACTTCGAACACTCGAACACCTATATGGATTCTCCTGCACAGTGGCAGATATGTAAAGACGGCGTTACTTACCATTTCTCACGCATTACGGTTCGAACAATCGAACACCAATACGGATTCTCCTGCACAGTGGCAGATATGTAAATACAGCGTTTACTTACCATTTCTCACGCATTACGGTTCGAACACTCGTACACCTATACGGATTCTCCTACACAGTGGCAGATATGTAAATACGGCGTTTACTTACCATTTCTCACGCATTACGGTTCGAACCCTCGAACACCTATACGGATTCTCCTGCACAGTGGCAGATATGTAAATACGGCGTTTACTTACCATTTCTCGCGCATTATGGTTCGAACACTCGAACACCTATACGGATTCTCCTGCACAGTGGCAGATATGTAAATACGGCGTTTACTTACCATTTCTCACGCATTACGCTTCGAACACTCGAACACCTATGCGGATTCTCCTGCACAGTGGCAGATATGTAAATACGGCATTTACTTACCATTTCTCACGCATTAGGGTTCGAACAATCGAACACCTACACGGATTCTCCTGCACAGTGGCAGATATGTAAATACGATGTTTACTTACCATTTCTCACGCATTACGCTTCGAACACTCGAACACCTATACGGATTCTCCTGCACAGTGGCAGATATCTAAATACGGCGTTACTTACCATTTCTCACGCATTACGGTTCGAACACTCGAACACCTATACGGATTCTCCTGCACAGTGGCAGATATGTAAATACGGCGTTACTAACCATTTCTCACGCATTACGGTTCGAACAATCGAACACCTATACGGATTCTTCTGCACAGTGGCAGATATGTAAATACAGCGTTTACTTACCATTTCTCACGCAATACGGTTCGAACACTCGAACACCTATACGGATTCTCCTGCACAGTGGCAGATATGTAAATACGGCGTTTACTTACCATTTCTCACGCATTACGGTTCGAACACTCGAACACCTACACGGATTCTCCTGCACAGTGGCAGATATGTAAATACGACGTTTACTTACCATTTCTCACGCATTACGGTTCGAACACTCGAACACCTATACGGATTCTCCTGCACAGTGGCAGATATGTAAATACGACGTTTACTTACCATTTCTCACGCATTACGCTTCGAACACTCGGACACCTACACGGATTCTCCTGCACAGTGGCAGATATGTAAATATGACGTTTACTTACCATTTCTCACGCATTACGCTTCGAACACTCGAACACCTATACGGATTCTCCTGCACAGTGGCAGATATGTAAATACGACGTTTACTTACCATTTCTCACGCATTACACTTCGAACACTCGAACACCTATATGGATTCTCCTGCACAGTGGCAGATATGTAAATACGGCGTTACTTACCATTTCTCACGCATTACGGTTCGAACAATCGAACACCAATACGGATTCTCCTGCACAGTGGCAGATATGTAAATACAGCGTTTACTTACCATTTCTCACGCATTACGGTTCGAACACTCGAACACCTATACGGATTCTCCTACACAGTGGCAGATATGTAAATACGGCGTTTACTTACCATTTCTCACGCATTACGGTTCGAACCCTCGAACACCTATACGGATTCTCCTGCACAGTGGCAGATATGTAAATACGGCGTTTACTTACCATTTCTCACGCATTACGGTTCGAACACTCGAACACCTATACGGATTCTCCTGCACAGTGGCAGATATGTAAATACGGCGTTTACTTACCATTTCTCACGCATTACGGTTCGAACACTCGAACACCTATACGGATTCTCCTGCACAGTGGCAGATATGTAAATACGGCGTTTCCTTAGCATTTCTCACGCATTACGCTTCGAACACTCGAACACCTATACGGATTCTCCTGCACAGAGGCAGATATGTAAATACAGCATTTACATACCATTTCTCACGCATTAGGGTTCGAACAATCGAACACCTACACGGATTCTCCTGCACAGTGGCAGATATGTAAATACGATGTTTACTTACCATTTCTCACGCATTACGCTTCGAACACTCGAACACCTATACGGATTCTCCTGCACAGTGGCAGATATCTAAATACGGCGTTACTTACCATTTCTCACGCATTACGGTTCGAACACTCGAACACCTATACGGATTCTCCTGCACAGTGGCAGATATGTAAATACGGCGTTACTTACCATTTCTCACGCATTGCGGTTCGAACAATCGAACACCTATACGGATTCTTCTGCACAGTGGCAGATATGTAAATACAGCGTTTACTTACCATTTCTCACGCATTACGGTTCGAACACTCGAACACCTATACGGATTCTCCTACACAGTGGCAGATATGTAAATACGGCGTTTACTTACCATTTCTCACGCATTACGGTTCGAACCCTCGAACACCTATACGGATTCTCCTGCACAGTGGCAGATATGTAAATACGGCGTTTACTTACCATTTCTCACGCATTACGGTTCGAACACTCGAACACCTATACGGATTCTCCTGCACAGTGGCAGATATGTAAGTACGGCGTTTACTTACCATTTCTCACGCATTACGCTTCGAACACTCGAACACCTATACGGATTCTCCTGCACAGAGGCAGATATGTAAATACGGCATTTACTTACCATTTCTCACGCATTAGGGTTCGAACAATCGAACACCTACACGGATTCTCCTGCACAGTGGCAGATATGTAAATACGATGTTTACTTACCATTTCTCACGCATTACGCTTCGAACACTCGAACACCTATACAGATTCTCCTACACAGTGGCGGATATGTAAATACGGCGTTTACTTACCATTTCTTAAGCATTAGGGTTCGAACAATCGAACACCTACACGGATTCTCCTGCACAGTGGCAGATATGTAAATACGACGTTTACTTACCATTTCTCAGGCATTAGGGTTCGAACACTCGAACACCTACACGGATTCTCCTGCACAGTGGCAGATATGTAAATACGGCGTTACTAACCATTTCTCACGCATTACGGTTCGAACAATCGAACACCTATACGGATTCTTCTGCACAGTGGCAGATATGTAAATACAGCGTTACTTACCATTTCTCACGCATTACGGTTCGAACACTCGAACACCTATACGGATTCTCCTGCACAGTGGCAGATATGTAAATACGGCGTTTACTTACCATTTCTCACGCATTACGGTTCGAACACTCGAACACCTACACGGATTCTCCTGCACAGTGGCAGATATGTAAATACGACGTTTACTTACCATTTCTCACGCATTACGGTTCGAACACTCGAACACCTATACGGATTCTCCTGCACAGTGGCAGATATGTAAATACGACGTTTACTTACCATTTCTCACGCATTACGCTTCGAACACTCGAACACCTACACGGATTCTCCTGCACAGTGGCAGATATGTAAATATGACGTTTACTTACCATTTCTCACGCATTTCGCTTCGAACACTCGAACACCTATACGGATTCTCCTGCACAGTGGCAGATATGTAAATACGACGTTTACTTACCATTTCTCACGCATTACACTTCGAACACTCGAACACCTATATGGATTCTCCTGCACAGTGGCAGATATGTAAATACGGCGTTACTTACCATTTCTCACGCATTACGGTTCGAACAATCGAACACCAATACGGATTCTCCTGCACAGTGGCAGATATGTAAATACAGCGTTTACTTACCATTTCTCACGCATTACGGTTCGAACACTCGAACACCTATACGGATTCTCCTACACAGTGGCAGATATGTAAATACGGCGTTTACTTACCATTTCTCACGCATTACGGTTCGAACCCTCGAACACCTATACGGATTCTCCTGCACAGTGGCAGATATGTAAATACGGCGTTTACTTACCATTTCTCACGCATTACGGTTCGAACACTCGAACACCTATACGGATTCTCCTGCACAGTGGCAGATATGTAAATACGGCGTTTACTTACCATTTCTCACGCATTACGGTTCGAACACTCGAACACCTATACGGATTCTCCTGCACAGTGGCAGATATGTAAATACGGCGTTTACTTAGCATTTCTCACGCATTACGGTTCGAACACTCGAACACCTATACGGATTCTCCTGCACAGTGGCAGATATGTAAATACGGCATTACTTACCATTTCTCACGCATTACGGTTCGAACACTCGAACACCTATACAGATTCTCCTACACAGTAGCGGATATGTAAATACGGCGTTTACTTACCATTTCTTAAGCATTAGGGTTCGAACAATCGAACACCTACACGGATTCTCCTGCACAGTGGCAGATATGTAAATACGACGTTTACTTACCATTTCTCAGGCATTACGCTTCGAACACTCGAACACCTATACGGATTCTCCTGCACAGTGGCAGATATGTAAATACGACGTTTACTTACCATTTCTCACGCATTACGCTTCGAACACTCGAACACCTATACGGATTCTCCTGCACAGTGGCAGATATGTAAATACGGCGTTACTTACCATTTCTCACGCATTACGGTTCGAACAATCGAACACCTATACGGATTCTCCTGCACAGTGGCAGATATGTAAATACAGCGTTTACTTACCATTTCTCACGCATTACGGTTCGAACACTCGAACACCTATACGGATTCTCCTACACAGTGGCAGATATGTAAATACGGCGTTTACTTACCATTTCTCACGCATTACGGTTCGAACCCTCGAACACCTATACGGATTCTCCTGCACAGTGGCAGATATGTAAATACGGCGTTTACTTACCATTTCTCACGCATTACGGTTCGAACACTCGAACACCTATACGGATTCTCCTGCACAGTGGCAGATATGTAAATACGGCGTTTACTTACCATTTCTCATGCATTACGGTTCGAACACTCGAACACCTATACGGATTCTCCTGCACAGTGGCAGATATATAAATACGGCGTTTACTTACCATTTCTCACGCATTACGCTTCGAACACTCGAACACCTATACGGATTCTCCTGCACAGAGGCAGATATGTAAATACAGCATTTACTTACCATTTCTCACGCATTAGGGTTCGAACAATCGAACACCTACACGGATTCTCCTGCACAGTGGCAGATATGTAAATACGATGTTTACTTACCATTTCTCACGCATTACGCTTCGAACACTCGAACACCTATACGGATTCTCCTGCACAGTGGCAGATATCTAAATACGGCGTTACTTACCATTTCTCACGCATTACGGTTCGAACACTCGAACACCTATACGGATTCTCCTGCACAGTGGCAGATATGTAAATACGGCGTTACTTACCATTTCTCACGCATTACGGTTCGAACAATCGAACACCTATACGGATTCTTCTGCACAGTGGCAGATATGTAAATACAGCGTTTACTTACCATTTCTCACGCATTACGGTTCGAACACTCGAACACCTATACGGATTCTCCTACACAGTGGCAGATATGTAAATACGGCGTTTACTTACCATTTCTCACGCATTACGGTTCGAACCCTCGAACACCTATACGGATTCTCCTGCACAGTGGCAGATATGTAAATACGGCGTTTACCTACCATTTCTCACGCATTACGGTTCGAACACTCGAACACCTATACGGATTCTCCTGCACAGTGGCAGATATGTAAATACGGCGTTGACTTACCATTTCTCACGCATTACGCTTCGAACACTCGAACACCTATACGGATTCTCCTGCACAGAGGCAGATATGTAAATACGGCATTTACTTACCATTTCTCACGCATTAGGGTTCGAACAATCGAACACCTACACGGATTCTCCTGCACAGTGGCAGATATGTAAATACGATGTTTACTTACCATTTCTCACGCATTACGCTTCGAACACTCGAACACCCATACGGATTCTCCTGCACAGTGGCAGATATCTAAATACGGCGTTACTTACCATTTCTCACGCATTACGGTTCGAACACTCGAACTCCTCTACGGATTCTCCTGCACAGTGGCAGATATGTAAATACGGCGTTACTTCCCATTTCTCACGCATTACGGTTCGAACAATCGAACACCGATACGGATTCTTCTGCACAGTGGCAGATATGTAAATACAGCGTTTACTTACCATTTCTCACGCATTACGGTTCGAACACTCGAACACCTATACGGATTCTCCTGCACAGTGGCAGATATGTAAATACGGCGTTTACTTACCATTTCTCACGCATTACGGTTCGAACACTCGAACACCTATACGGATTCTCCTGCACAGTGGCAGATATGTAAATACGGCATTACTTACCATTTCTCACGCATTACGGTTCGAACACTCGAACACCTATACAGATTCTCCTACACAGTGGCGGATATGTAAATACGGCGTTTACTTACCATTTCTTAAGCATTAGGGTTCGAACAATCGAACACCTACACGGATTCTCCTGCACAGTGGCAGATATGTAAATACGACGTTTACTTACCATTTCTCAGGCATTACGCTTCGAACACTCGAACACCTATACGGATTCTCCTGCACAGTGGCAGATATGTAAATACGACGTTTACTTACCATTTCTCACGCATTACGCTTCGAACACTCGAACACCTATACGGATTCTCCTGCACAGTGGCAGATATGTAAATACGGCGTTACTTACCATTTCTCACGCATTACGGTTCGAACAATCGAACACCTATACGGATTCTCCTGCACAGTGGCAGATATGTAAATACAGCGTTTACTTACCATTTCTCACGCATTACGGTTCGAACACTCGAACACCTATACGGATTCTCCTGCACAGTGGCAGATATGTAAATACGGCGTTTACTTACCATTTCTCACGCATTACGGTTCGAACACTCGAACACCTATACGGATTCTCCTGCATACTGGCAGATATGTAAATACGACGTTTACTTACCATTTCTCACGCATTACGCTTCGAACACTCGAACACCTATACGGATTCTCCTGCACAGTGGCAGATATGTAAATACGACGTTTACTTACCATTTCTCACGCATTACGGTTCGAACACTCGAACACCTATACGGATTCTCCTGCACAGTGGCAGCTATGTAAATACGACGTTTACTTACCATTTCTCGCGCATTACGCTTCGAACACTCGAACACCTATACGGATTCTCCTGCACAGTGGCAGATATGTAAATACGACGTTTACTTACCATTTCTCACGCATTACGGTTCGAACAATCGAACACCTATACGGATTCTCCTGCACAGTGGCAGATATGTAAATACAGCGTTTACTTACCATTTCTCACGCATTACGGTTCGAACACTCGAACACCTATACGGATTCTCCTGCACAGTGGCAGATATGTAAATACGACGTTTACTTACCATTTCTCACGCATTACGCTTCGAACACTCGAACACCTATACGGATTCTCCTGCACAGTGGCAGATATGTAAATACGGCGTTTACTTACCATTTCTCACGCATTGCGGTTCGAACACTCGAACACCTATACGGATTCTCCTACACAGTGGCAGATATGTAAATACGGCATTACTTACCATTTCTCACGCATTACGGTTCGAACACTCGAACACCTATACGGATTGTCCTGCACAGTGGCAGATATGTAAATACGGCGTTTACTTACCATTTCTCAAGCATTAGGGTTCGAACAATCGAACACCTACACGGATTCTCCTGCACAGTGGCAGATATGTAAATACGACGTTTACTTACCATTTCTCACGCATTACGCTTCGAACACTCGAACACCTATACGGATTCTCCTGCACAGTGGCAGATATGTAAATACGACGTTTACTTACCATTTCTCACGCATTACGGTTCGAACACTCGAACACCTATACGGATTCTCCTGCACAGTGGCAGCTATGTAAATACGACGTTTACTTACCATTTCTCACGCATTACGCTTCGAACACTCGAACACCTATACGGATTCTCCTGCACAGTGGCAGATTTTGTAAATACGGCGTTACTTACCATTTCTCACGCATTACGGTTCGAACAATCGAACACCTATACGGATTCCCCTGCACAGTGGCAGATATGTAAATACAGCGTTTACTTACCATTTCTCTCGCATTACGGTTCGAACACTCGAACACCTATACGGATTCTCCTGCACAGTGGCAGATATGTAAATACGACGTTTACTTACCATTTCTCACGCATTACGCTTCGAACACTCGAACACCTATGCGGATTCTCCTGCACAGTGGCAGATATGTAAATACGGCGTTACTTACCATTTCTCACGCATTACGGTGCGAACACTCGAACACCTATACGGATTCTCCTGCACAGTGGCAGATATGTAAATACGGCGTTTACTTACCATTTCTCACGCATTGCGGTTCGAACACTCGAACACCTATACGGATTCTCCTGCACAGTGGCAGATATGTAAATACGGCGTTTACTTACCATTTCTCACGCATTGCGGTTCGAACACTCGAACACCTATACGGATTCTCCTGCACAGTGGCAGATATGTAAATACGGCATTACTTACCATTTCTCACGCATTACGGTTCGAACACTCGAACACCTATACGGATTCTCCTGCACAGTGGCAGATATGTAAATACGGCGTTTACTTACCATTTCTCAAGCATTAGGGGTCGAACAATTGAACACCTACACGGATTCTCCTGCACAGTGGCAGATATGTAAATACGACGTTTACTTACCATTTCTCACGCATTACGCTTCGAACACTCGAACAACTATACGGATTCTCCTGCACAGTGGCAGATATGTAAATATGGCGTTTACTTACCATTTCTCACGCATTACGGTTCGAGCACTCGAACACCTATACGGATTCTCCTGCACAGTGGCAGATATGTAAATACGGCGTTTACTTACCATTTCTCACGCATTACGGTTCGAACACTCGAACACCTATACGGATTCTCTTGCACAGTGGGAGATATGTAAATACGGTGTTTACTTACCATTTCTCACGCATTACGGTTCGAACACTCGAACACCTATACGGATTCTCCTGCACAGCGGCAGATATGTAAATACGGCGTTTACTTACCATTTCTCACGCATTACGCTTCGAACACTCGAACAGCTATACGGATTCTCCTGCACAGTGGCAGATATGTAAATACGGCATTTACTTACCATTTCTCACGCATTAGGGTTCGAACAATCGAACACCTACACGGATTCTCCTGCACAGTGGCAGATATGTAAATACGACGTTTACTTACCATTTCTCACGCATTACGGTTCGAACACTCGAACACCTACACGGATTCTCCTGCACAGTGGCAGATATGTAAATACGACGTTTACTTACCAGTTCTTATGCATTAGGGTTCGAACACTCGAACACCTATACGGATTCTCCTGCACAGTGGCAGATATGTAAATACGGCGATTACATACCATTTCTCACGGATTACGGTTCGAACAATCGAACACCTACACGGATTCTCCTGCACAGTGGCAGACATGTAAATACGACGTTTACTTACCATTTCTCATGCATTGGGGTTCGAACACTCGAACACCTACACGGATTCTCCTGCACAGTGGCAGATATGTAAATACGACGTTTACTTACCAGTTCTTATGCATTAGGGTTCGAACACTCGAACACCGATACGGATTCTCCTGCACAGTGGCAGATATGTAAATACGGCGATTACATACCATTTCTCACGCATTACGGTTCGAACAATCGAACACCTACACGGATTCTCCTGCACAGTGGCAGATATGTAAATATGGCGTTTACTTACCATTTCTCACGCATTACCGTTCGAACACTCGAACACCTATATGGATTATCCTGCACAGTGGCAGATATGTAAATACGGCGTTTACTTACCATTTCTCACGCATTACGTTTCGAACACTCGAACACCTACACGGATTCTCCTGCACAGTGGTAGATATGTAAATACGACGTTTACTTACCATTTCTCACGCATTAGGGTTCGAACACTCGAACACCTATACGGATTCTCCTGCACAGTGGCAGATAAGCAAATACGGCGTTTACTTACCATTTCTCACGCATTATGGTTCGAACACTCGAACACCCATACGGATTCTCTTGCACAGTGGCAGATATGTAAATACGGCGTTTACTTACCATTTCTCACGCATTACGCTTCGAACACTCGAACACCTATACGGATTCTCCTGCATAGTGGCAGATATGTAAATACGGCGTTTACTTACCATTTCTCACGCATTACGCTTCGAACACTCGAACAGCTATACGGATTCTCCTGCACAGTGGCATATATGTAAATACGGCATTTACTTACCATTTCTAACGCATTACGCTTCGAACAATCGAACACCTACACGGATTCTCCTGCACAGTGGCAGATATGTAAATACGACGTTTACTTACCATTTCTCACGCATTACGGTTCGAACACTCGAACACCTATACGGATTCCCCTGCACAGTGGCAGATATGTAAATACGGCGTTTACTTACCATTTCTCATGCATTAGGGTTCGAACACTCGAACACCTACACGGATTCTCCTGTACAGTGGCAGATATGTAAATACGACGTTTACTTACCATTTCTCATGCATTAGGGTTCGAACACTCGAACACCTATACGGATTCTCCTGCACAGTGGCAGATATGTAAATACGGCGATTACTTACCATTTCTCACGCATTACGGTTCGAACAATCGAACACCTACACGGATTCTCCTGCACAGTGGCAGATATGTAAATACGGCGTTTACTTACCATTTCTCACGCATTACCGTTCGAACACTTGAACACCTATATGGATTCTCCTGCACAGTGGCAGATATGTAAATACGGCGTTTACTTACCATTTCTCACGCATTACGTTTCGAACACTCGAACACGTACACGGATTCTCCTGCACAGTGGCAGATATGTAAATACGATGTTTACTTACCATTTCTCAAGCATTAGGGTTCGAACACTCGAACACCTATACGGATTCTCCTGCACAGTGGCAGATATGTAAATACGACGTTTACTTACCATTTCTCACGCATTACGCTTCGAACACTCGAACACCTATACGGATTCTCCTGCACAGTGGCAGATATGCAAATACGGCGTTTACTTACCATTTCTCACTCATTATGGTTCGAACACTCGAACACCTATACGGATTCTCCTGCACAGTGGCAGATATGTAAATACGACGTTTACTTACCATTTCTCACGCATTACGCTTCGAACACTCGAACACCTATACGGATTCTCCTGCACAGTGGCAGATATGTAAATACGGCGTTTACTTACCATTTCTCACGCATTGCGGTTCGAACACTCGAACACCTATACGGATTC
Organism: Camellia granthamiana; assembly: GCA_036172215.1. Classification (NCBI taxonomy): domain Eukaryota; kingdom Viridiplantae; phylum Streptophyta; class Magnoliopsida; order Ericales; family Theaceae; genus Camellia; species Camellia granthamiana. The sequence goes on from JAXFYN010000680.1 coordinate 23,827, forward strand.
TCCTACACAGTGGCAGATATGTAAATACGGCATTACTTACCATTTCTCACGCATTACGGTTCGAACACTCGAACACCTATACGGATTGTCCTGCACAGTGGCAGATATGTAAATACGGCGTTTACTTACCATTTCTCAAGCATTAGGGTTCGAACAATCGAACACCTACACGGATTCTCCTGCACAGTGGCAGATATGTAAATACGACGTTTACTTACCATTTCTCACGCATTACGCTTCGAACACTCGAACACCTATACGGATTCTCCTGCACAGTGGCAGATATGTAAATACGACGTTTACTTACCATTTCTCACGCATTACGGTTCGAACACTCGAACACCTATACGGATTCTCCTGCACAGTGGCAGCTATGTAAATACGACGTTTACTTACCATTTCTCACGCATTACGCTTCGAACACTCGAACACCTATACGGATTCTCCTGCACAGTGGCAGATTTTGTAAATACGGCGTTACTTACCATTTCTCACGCATTACGGTTCGAACAATCGAACACCTATACGGATTCCCCTGCACAGTGGCAGATATGTAAATACAGCGTTTACTTACCATTTCTCTCGCATTACGGTTCGAACACTCGAACACCTATACGGATTCTCCTGCACAGTGGCAGATATGTAAATACGACGTTTACTTACCATTTCTCACGCATTACGCTTCGAACACTCGAACACCTATGCGGATTCTCCTGCACAGTGGCAGATATGTAAATACGGCGTTACTTACCATTTCTCACGCATTACGGTGCGAACACTCGAACACCTATACGGATTCTCCTGCACAGTGGCAGATATGTAAATACGGCGTTTACTTACCATTTCTCACGCATTGCGGTTCGAACACTCGAACACCTATACGGATTCTCCTGCACAGTGGCAGATATGTAAATACGGCGTTTACTTACCATTTCTCACGCATTGCGGTTCGAACACTCGAACACCTATACGGATTCTCCTGCACAGTGGCAGATATGTAAATACGGCATTACTTACCATTTCTCACGCATTACGGTTCGAACACTCGAACACCTATACGGATTCTCCTGCACAGTGGCAGATATGTAAATACGGCGTTTACTTACCATTTCTCAAGCATTAGGGGTCGAACAATTGAACACCTACACGGATTCTCCTGCACAGTGGCAGATATGTAAATACGACGTTTACTTACCATTTCTCACGCATTACGCTTCGAACACTCGAACAACTATACGGATTCTCCTGCACAGTGGCAGATATGTAAATATGGCGTTTACTTACCATTTCTCACGCATTACGGTTCGAGCACTCGAACACCTATACGGATTCTCCTGCACAGTGGCAGATATGTAAATACGGCGTTTACTTACCATTTCTCACGCATTACGGTTCGAACACTCGAACACCTATACGGATTCTCTTGCACAGTGGGAGATATGTAAATACGGTGTTTACTTACCATTTCTCACGCATTACGGTTCGAACACTCGAACACCTATACGGATTCTCCTGCACAGCGGCAGATATGTAAATACGGCGTTTACTTACCATTTCTCACGCATTACGCTTCGAACACTCGAACAGCTATACGGATTCTCCTGCACAGTGGCAGATATGTAAATACGGCATTTACTTACCATTTCTCACGCATTAGGGTTCGAACAATCGAACACCTACACGGATTCTCCTGCACAGTGGCAGATATGTAAATACGACGTTTACTTACCATTTCTCACGCATTACGGTTCGAACACTCGAACACCTACACGGATTCTCCTGCACAGTGGCAGATATGTAAATACGACGTTTACTTACCAGTTCTTATGCATTAGGGTTCGAACACTCGAACACCTATACGGATTCTCCTGCACAGTGGCAGATATGTAAATACGGCGATTACATACCATTTCTCACGGATTACGGTTCGAACAATCGAACACCTACACGGATTCTCCTGCACAGTGGCAGACATGTAAATACGACGTTTACTTACCATTTCTCATGCATTGGGGTTCGAACACTCGAACACCTACACGGATTCTCCTGCACAGTGGCAGATATGTAAATACGACGTTTACTTACCAGTTCTTATGCATTAGGGTTCGAACACTCGAACACCGATACGGATTCTCCTGCACAGTGGCAGATATGTAAATACGGCGATTACATACCATTTCTCACGCATTACGGTTCGAACAATCGAACACCTACACGGATTCTCCTGCACAGTGGCAGATATGTAAATATGGCGTTTACTTACCATTTCTCACGCATTACCGTTCGAACACTCGAACACCTATATGGATTATCCTGCACAGTGGCAGATATGTAAATACGGCGTTTACTTACCATTTCTCACGCATTACGTTTCGAACACTCGAACACCTACACGGATTCTCCTGCACAGTGGTAGATATGTAAATACGACGTTTACTTACCATTTCTCACGCATTAGGGTTCGAACACTCGAACACCTATACGGATTCTCCTGCACAGTGGCAGATAAGCAAATACGGCGTTTACTTACCATTTCTCACGCATTATGGTTCGAACACTCGAACACCCATACGGATTCTCTTGCACAGTGGCAGATATGTAAATACGGCGTTTACTTACCATTTCTCACGCATTACGCTTCGAACACTCGAACACCTATACGGATTCTCCTGCATAGTGGCAGATATGTAAATACGGCGTTTACTTACCATTTCTCACGCATTACGCTTCGAACACTCGAACAGCTATACGGATTCTCCTGCACAGTGGCATATATGTAAATACGGCATTTACTTACCATTTCTAACGCATTACGCTTCGAACAATCGAACACCTACACGGATTCTCCTGCACAGTGGCAGATATGTAAATACGACGTTTACTTACCATTTCTCACGCATTACGGTTCGAACACTCGAACACCTATACGGATTCCCCTGCACAGTGGCAGATATGTAAATACGGCGTTTACTTACCATTTCTCATGCATTAGGGTTCGAACACTCGAACACCTACACGGATTCTCCTGTACAGTGGCAGATATGTAAATACGACGTTTACTTACCATTTCTCATGCATTAGGGTTCGAACACTCGAACACCTATACGGATTCTCCTGCACAGTGGCAGATATGTAAATACGGCGATTACTTACCATTTCTCACGCATTACGGTTCGAACAATCGAACACCTACACGGATTCTCCTGCACAGTGGCAGATATGTAAATACGGCGTTTACTTACCATTTCTCACGCATTACCGTTCGAACACTTGAACACCTATATGGATTCTCCTGCACAGTGGCAGATATGTAAATACGGCGTTTACTTACCATTTCTCACGCATTACGTTTCGAACACTCGAACACGTACACGGATTCTCCTGCACAGTGGCAGATATGTAAATACGATGTTTACTTACCATTTCTCAAGCATTAGGGTTCGAACACTCGAACACCTATACGGATTCTCCTGCACAGTGGCAGATATGTAAATACGACGTTTACTTACCATTTCTCACGCATTACGCTTCGAACACTCGAACACCTATACGGATTCTCCTGCACAGTGGCAGATATGCAAATACGGCGTTTACTTACCATTTCTCACTCATTATGGTTCGAACACTCGAACACCTATACGGATTCTCCTGCACAGTGGCAGATTAAATACGACGTTTACTTACCATTTCTCACGCATTACGCTTCGAACACTAGAACACCTATACGGATTCTCCTGCATAGTGGCAAATATGTAAATGAGGCGTTACTTACCATTTCTCACGCATTACGGTTCGAACAATCGAACACCTATACGGATTCTCCTACACAGTGGCAGATATGTAAATACAGCGTTTACCTTACCATTTCTCACGCATTACGGTTCGAACACTCGAACACCTATACGGATTCTCCTGCACAGCGGCAGATATGTAAATACGACGTTTACTTACCATTTCTCACGCATTACGGTTCGAACACTCGAACACCTATACGGATTCTCCTGCACAGTGGCAGATATGTAAATACGGCGTTTACTTACCATTTCTCACGCATTAGTCTTCGAACACTCGAACACCTATACGGATTCTCCTGCACAGTGGCAAATATGTAAATACGGCATTTACTTACCATTTCTCACGCATTAGGGTTCGAACAATCGAACACCTACACGGATTCTCCTGCACAGTGGCAGATATGTAAATACGACGTTTACTTACCATTTCTCACGCATTACGCTTCGAACACTCGAACACCTATACGGATTCCCCTGCACAGTGGCAGATATGTAAATACGGCGTTTACTTACCCTTTCTCATGCATTAGGGTTCGAACACTCGAACACCTATACGGATTCTCCTGCACAGTGGCAGATATGTAAATACGGCGATTACTTACCATTTCTCACGCATTATGGTTCGAACAATCGAACACCTACACGGATTCTCCTGCACAGTGGCAGATATGTAAATACGGCGTTTACTTACCATTTCTCTCGCATTACCGTTCGAACACTCGAACACCTATACGGATTCTCCTGCACAGTGGCAGATATGTAAATACGGCGTTTACTTACCATTTCTCAGGCATTAGGGTTCGAACACTCGAACACCTACACGGATTCTCCTGCACAGTAGCAAATATGTAAATACGACGTTTACTTACCATTTCTCATGCATTAGGGGTTCGAAACAATCGAACACCTATACGGATTCTCCTGCACAGTGGCAGATATGTAAATACGGCGATTACTTACCATTTCTCACGCATTACGGTTCGAACAATCGAACACTTACACGGATTCTCCTGCACAGTGGCAGATATGTAAATACGCCGTTTACTTACCATTTCTCACGCATTACCGTTCGAACACTCGAACACCTATACGGATTCTCCTGCACAGTGGCAGATATATAAATACGGCGTTTACTTACCATTTCTCACGCATTACGTTTCGAACACTCGAACACCTACACGGATTCTCCTGCACAGTGGCAGATATGTAAATACGACGTTTACTTACCATTTCTCAGGCATTAGGGTTCGAACACTCGAACACCTACACGGATTCTCCTGCACAGTGGCAGATTTGTAAATACGACGTTTACTTACCATTTCTCACGCAGTACGCTTCGAACACTCGAACACCTATACGGATTCTCCTGCACAGTGGCAGATATGTAAATACGGCGTTTACTTACCATTTCTCATGCATTAGGGTTCGAACACTCGAACACCTACACGGATTCTCCTGTACAGTGGCAAATATGTAAATACGACGTTTACTTACCATTTCTCACGCATTACGCTTCGAACACTCGAACAACTATACGGATTCTCCTGCACAGTGGCAGATATGTAAATATGGCGTTTACTTACCATTTCTCACGCATTACGGTTCGAGCACTCGAACACCTATACGGATTCTCCTGCACAGTGGCAGATATGTAAATACGGCGTTTACTTACCATTTCTCACGCATTACGGTTCGAACACTCGAACACCTATACGGATTCTCTTGCACAGTGGCAGATATGTAAATACGGTGTTTACTTACCATTTCTCACGCATTACGGTTCGAACACTCGAACACCTATACGGATTCTCCTGCACAGTGGCAGATATGTAAATACGGCGTTTACTTACCATTTCTCACGCATTACGCTTCGAACACTCGAACAGCTATACGGATTCTCCTGCACAGTGGCAGATATGTAAATACGGCATTTACTTACCATTTCTCACGCATTAGGGTTCGAACAATCGAACACCTACACGGATTCTCCTGCACAGTGGCAGATATGTAAATACGACGTTTACTTACCATTTCTCACGCATTACGGTTCGAACACTCGAACACCTACACGGAATCTCCTGCACAGTGGCAGATATGTAAATACGACGTTTACTTACCAGTTCTTATGCATTAGGGTTCGAACACTCGAACACCTATACGGATTCTCCTGCACAGTGGCAGATATGTAAATACGGCGATTACATACCATTTCTCACGGATTACGGTTCGAACAATCGAACACCTACACGGATTCTCCTGCACAGTGGCAGACATGTAAATACGACGTTTACTTACCATTTCTCATGCATTGGGGTTCGAACACTCGAACACCTACACGGATTCTCCTGCACAGTGGCAGATATGTAAATACGACGTTTACTTACCAGTTCTTATGCATTAGGGTTCGAACACTCGAACACCGATACGGATTCTCCTGCACAGTGGCAGATATGTAAATACGGCGATTACATACCATTTCTCACGCATTACGGTTCGAACAATCGAACACCTACACGGATTCTCCTGCACAGTGGCAGATATGTAAATATGGCGTTTACTTACCATTTCTCACGCATTACCGTTCGAACACTCGAACACCTATATGGATTCTCCTGCACAGTGGCAGATATGTAAATACGGCGTTTACTTACCATTTCTCACGCATTACGTTTCGAACACTCGAACACCTACACGGATTCTCCTGCACAGTGGTAGATATGTAAATACGACGTTTACTTACCATTTCTCACGCATTAGGGTTCGAACACTCGAACACCTATACGGATTCTCCTGCACAGTGGCAGATAAGCAAATACGGCGTTTACTTACCATTTCTCACGCATTATGGTTCGAACACTCGAACACCCATACGGATTCTCTTGCACAGTGGCAGATATGTAAATACGGCGTTTACTTACCATTTCTCACGCATTACGCTTCGAACACTCGAACACCTATACGGATTCTCCTGCATAGTGGCAGATATGTAAATACGGCGTTTACTTACCATTTCTCACGCATTACGCTTCGAACACTCGAACAGCTATACGGATTCTCCTGCACAGTGGCATATATGTAAATACGGCATTTACTTACCATTTCTAACGCATTACGCTTCGAACAATCGAACACCTACACGGATTCTCCTGCACAGTGGCAGATATGTAAATACGACGTTTACTTACCATTTCTCACGCATTACGGTTCGAACACTCGAACACCTATACGGATTCCCCTGCACAGTGGCAGATATGTAAATACGGCGTTTACTTACCATTTCTCATGCATTAGGGTTCGAACACTCGAACACCTACACGGATTCTCCTGTACAGTGGCAGATATGTAAATACGACGTTTACTTACCATTTCTCATGCATTAGGGTTCGAACACTCGAACACCTATACGGATTCTCCTGCACAGTGGCAGATATGTAAATACGGCGATTACTTACCATTTCTCACGCATTACGGTTCGAACAATCGAACACCTACACGGATTCTCCTGCACAGTGGCAGATATGTAAATACGGCGTTTACTTACCATTTCTCACGCATTACCGTTCGAACACTTGAACACCTATATGGATTCTCCTGCACAGTGGCAGATATGTAAATACGGCGTTTACTTACCATTTCTCACGCATTACGTTTCGAACACTCGAACACCTACACGGATTCTCCTGCACAGTGGCAGATATGTAAATACGATGTTTACTTACCATTTCTCAAGCATTAGGGTTCGAACACTCGAACACCTACACGGATTCTCCTGCACAGTGGCAGATATGTAAATACGACGTTTACTTACCATTTCTCACGCATTACACTTCGAACACTCGAACACCTATACGGATTCTCCTGCACAGTGGCAGATATGCAAATACGGCGTTTACTTACCATTTCTCACTCATTATGGTTCGAACACTCGAACACCTATACGGATTCTCCTGCACAGTGGCAGATATGTAAATACGACGTTTACTTACCATTTCTCACGCATTACGCTTCGAACACTAGAACACCTATACGGATTCTCCTGCATAGTGGCAAATATGTAAATGAGGCGTTACTTACCATTTCTCACGCATTACGGTTCGAACAATCGAACACCTATACGGATTCTCCTACACCGTGGCAGATATGTAAATACAGCGTTTACTTACCATTTCTCACGCATTACGGTTCGAACACTCGACCACCTATACGGATTCTCCTGCACAGCGGCAGATATGTAAATACGACGTTTACTTACCATTTCTCACGCATTACGGTTCGAACACTCGAACACCTATACGGATTCTCCTGCACAGTGGCAGATATGTAAATACGGCGTTTACTTACCATTTCTCACGCATTAGGCTTCGAACACTCGAACACCTATACGGATTCTCCTGCACAGTGGCAAATATGTAAATACGGCATTTACTTACCATTTCTCACGCATTAGGGTTCGAACAATCGAACACCTACACGGATTCTCCTGCACAGTGGCAGATATGTAAATATGACGTTTACTTACCATTTCTCACGCATTACGCTTCGAACACTCGAACACCTATACGGATTCCCCTGCACAGTGGCAGATATGTAAATACGGCGTTTACTTACCATTTCTCATGCATTAGGGTTCGAACACTCGAACACCTATACGGATTCTCCTGCACAGTGGCAGATATGTAAATACGGCGATTACTTACCATTTCTCACGCATTATGGTTCGAACAATCGAACACCTACACGGATTCTCCTGCACAGTGGCAGATATGTAAATACGGCGTTTACTTACCATTTCTCTCGCATTACCGTTCGAACACTCGAACACCTATACGGATTCTCCTGCACAGTGGCAGATATGTAAATACGGCGTTTACTTACCATTTCTCACGCATTACGTTTCGAACACTCGAACACCTACACGGATTCTCCTGCACAGTAGCAAATATGTAAATACGACGTTTACTTACCATTTCTCATGCATTAGGGTTCGAACAATCGAACACCTATACGGATTCTCCTGCACAGTGGCAGATATGTAAATACGGCGATTACTTACCATTTCTCACGCATTACGGTTCGAACAATCGAACACCTACACGGATTCTCCTGCACAGTGGCAGATATGTAAATACGGCGTTTACTTACCATTTCTCACGCATTACCGTTCGAACACTCGAACACCTATACGGATTCTCCTGCACAGTGGCAGATATATAAATACGGCGTTTACTTACCATTTCTCACGCATTACGTTTCGAACACTCGAACACCTACACGGATTCTCCTGCACAGTGGCAGATATGTAAATACGACGTTTACTTACCATTTCTCAGGCATTAGGGTTCGAACACTCGAACACCTACACGGATTCTCCTGCACAGTGGCAGATATGTAAATACGACGTTTACTTACCATTTCTCACGCAGTACGCTTCGAACACTCGAACACCTATACGGATTCTCCTGCACAGTGGCAGATATGTAAATACGGCGTTTACTTACCATTTCTCATGCATTAGGGTTCGAACACTCGAACACCTACACGGATTCTCCTGTACAGTGGCAGATATGTAAATACGACGTTTACTTACCATTTCTCATGCATTAGGGTTCGAACACTCGAACACCTATACGGATTCTCCTGCACAGTGGCAGATATGTAAATACGGCGATTACTTACCATTTCTCACGCATTACGGTTCGAACAATCGAACACCTACACGGATTCTCCTGCACAGTGGCAGATATGTAAATACGGCGTTTACTTACCATTTCTCACGCATTACCGTTCGAACACTCGAACACCTATAGGGATTCTCCTGCACAGTGGCAGATATGTAAATACCGCGTTTACTTACCATGTCTCACGCATTACGTTTCGAACACTCGAACACCTACACGGATTCTCCTGCACAGTGGCAGATATGTAAATACGACGTTTACTTACCATTTCTAAAGCATTAGGGTTCGAACACTCGAACACCTACACGGATTCTCCTGCACAGTGGCAGATATGTAAATACGACGTTTACTTACCATTTCTCACGCATTACGCTTCGAACACTCGAACACCTATACGGATTCTCCTGCACAGTGGCAGATATGCAAATACGGCGTTTACTTACCATTTCTCACTCATTATGGTTCGAACACTCGAACACCTATACGGATTCTCCTGCACAGTGGCAGATATGTAAATACGACGTTTACTTACCATTTCTCACGCATTACGCTTCGAACACTAGAACACCTATACGGATTCTCCTGCATAGTGGCAAATATGAAAATGAGGCGTTACTTACCATTTCTCACGCATTACGGTTCGAACAATCGAACACCTATACGGATTCTCCTACACAGTGGCAGATATGTAAATACAGCGTTTACTTACCATTTCTCACGCATTACGGTTCGAACACTCGAACACCTATACGGATTCTCCTGCACAGCGGCAGATATGTAAATACGACGTTTACTTACCATTTCTCACGCATTACGGTTCGAACACTCGAACACCTATACGGATTCTCCTGCACAGTGGCAGATATGTAAATACGGCGTTTACTTACCATTTCTCACGCATTACGCTTCGAACACTCGAACACCTATACGGATTCTCCTGCATAGTGGCAGATATGTAAATACGGCGTTTACTTACCATTTCTCACGCATTACGCTTCGAACACTCGAACAGCTATACGGATTCTCCTGCACAGTGGCATATATGTAAATACGGCATTTACTTACCATTTCTAACGCATTACGCTTCGAACAATCGAACACCTACACGGATTCTCCTGCACAGTGGCAGATATGTAAATACGACGTTTACTTACCATTTCTCACGCATTACGGTTCGAACACTCGAACACCTATACGGATTCCCCTGCACAGTGGCAGATATGTAAATACGGCGTTTACTTACCATTTCTCATGCATTAGGGTTCGAACACTCGAACACCTACACGGATTCTCCTGTACAGTGGCAGATATGTAAATACGACGTTTACTTACCATTTCTCATGCATTAGGGTACGAACACTCGAACACCTATACGGATTCTCCTGCACAGTGGCAGATATGTAAATACGGCGATTACTTACCATTTCTCACGCATTACGGTTCGAACAATCGAACACCTACACGGATTCTCCTGCACAGTGGCAGATATGTAAATACGGCGTTTACTTACCATTTCTCACGCATTACCGTTCGAACACTTGAACACCTATATGGATTCTCCTGCACAGTGGCAGATATGTAAATACGGCGTTTACTTACCATTTCTCACGCATTACGTTTCGAACACTCGAACACCTACACGGATTCTCCTGCACAGTGGCAGATATGTAAATACGATGTTTACTTACCATTTCTCAAGCATTAGGGTTCGAACACTCGAACACCTACACGGATTCTCCTGCACAGTGGCAGATATGTAAATACGACGTTTACTTACCATTTCTCACGCATTACACTTCGAACACTCGAACACCTATACGGATTCTCCTGCACAGTGGCAGATATGCAAATACGGCGTTTACTTACCATTTCTCACTCATTATGGTTCGAACACTCGAACACCTATACGGATTCTCCTGCACAGTGGCAGATATGTAAATACGACGTTTACTTACCATTTCTCACGCATTACGCTTCGAACACTAGAACACCTATACGGATTCTCCTGCATAGTGGCAAATATGTAAATGAGGCGTTACTTACCATTTCTCACGCATTACGGTTCGAACAATCGAACACCTATACGGATTCTCCTACACCGTGGCAGATATGTAAATACAGCGTTTACTTACCATTTCTCACGCATTACGGTTCGAACACTCGAACACCTATACGGATTCTCCTGCACAGCGGCAGATATGTAAATACGACGTTTACTTACCATTTCTCACGCATTACGGTTCGAACACTCGAACACCTATACGGATTCTCCTGCACAGTGGCAGATATGTAAATACGGCGTTTACTTACCATTTCTCACGCATTAGGCTTCGAACACTCGAACACCTATACGGATTCTCCTGCACAGTGGCAAATATGTAAATACGGCATTTACTTACCATTTCTCACGCATTAGGGTTCGAACAATCGAACACGTACACGGATTCTCCTGCACAGTGGCAGATATGTAAATATGACGTTTACTTACCATTTCTCACGCATTACGCTTCGAACACTCGAACACCTATACGGATTCCCCTGCACAGTGGCAGATATGTAAATACGGCGTTTACTTACCATTTCTCATGCATTAGGGTTCGAACACTCGAACACCTATACGGATTCTCCTGCACAGTGGCAGATATGTAAATACGGCGATTACTTACCATTTCTCACGCATTATGGTTCGAACAATCGAACACCTACACGGATTCTCCTGCACAGTGGCAGATATGTAAATACGGCGTTTACTTACCATTTCTCTCGCATTACCGTTCGAACACTCGAACACCTATACGGATTCTCCTGCACAGTGGCAGATATGTAAATACGGCGTTTACTTACCATTTCTCACGCATTACGTTTCGAACACTCGAACACCTACACGGATTCTCCTGCACAGTAGCAAATATGTAAATACGACGTTTACTTACCATTTCTCATGCATTAGGGTTCGAACAATCGAACACCTATACGGATTCTCCTGCACAGTGCCAGATATGTAAATACGGCGATTACTTACCATTTCTCACGCATTACGGTTCGAACAATCGAACACCTACACGGATTCTCCTGCACAGTGGCAGATATGTAAATACGGCGTTTACTTACCATTTCTCACGCATTACCGTTCGAACACTCGAACACCTATACGGATTCTCCTGCACAGTGGCAGATATATAAATACGGCGTTTACTTACCATTTCTCACGCATTACGTTTCGAACACTCGAACACCTACACGGATTCTCCTGCACAGTGGCAGATATGTAAATACGACGTTTACTTACCATTTCTCAGGCATTAGGGTTCGAACACTCGAACACCTACACGGATTCTCCTGCACAGTGGCAGATATGTAAATACGACGTTTACTTACCATTTCTCACGCAGTACGCTTCGAACACTCGAACACCTATACGGATTCTCCTGCACAGTGGCAGATATGTAAATACGGCGTTTACTTACCATTTCTCATGCATTAGGGTTCGAACACTCGAACACCTACACGGATTCTCCTGTACAGTGGCAGATATGTAAATACGACGTTTACTTACCATTTCTCATGCATTAGGGTTCGAACACTCGAACACCTATACGGATTCTCCTGCACAGTGGCAGATATGTAAATACGGCGATTACTTACCATTTCTCACGCATTACGGTTCGAACAATCGAACACCTACACGGATTCTCCTGCACAGTGGCAGATATGTAAATACGGCGTTTACTTACCATTTCTCACGCATTACCGTTCGAACACTCGAACACCTATAGGGATTCTCCTGCACAGTGGCAGATATGTAAATACCGCGTTTACTTACCATGTCTCACGCATTACGTTTCGAACACTCGAACACCTACACGGATTCTCCTGCACAGTGGCAGATATGTAAATACGACGTTTACTTACCATTTCTAAAGCATTAGGGTTCGAACACTCGAACACCTACACGGATTCTCCTGCACAGTGGCAGATATGTAAATACGACGTTTACTTACCATTTCTCACGCATTACGCTTCGAACACTCGAACACCTATACGGATTCTCCTGCACAGTGGCAGATATGCAAATACGGCGTTTACTTACCATTTCTCACTCATTATGGTTCGAACACTCGAACACCTATACGGATTCTCCTGCACAGTGGCAGATATGTAAATACGACGTTTACTTACCATTTCTCACGCATTACGCTTCGAACACTAGAACACCTATACGGATTCTCCTGCATAGTGGCAAATATGAAAATGAGGCGTTACTTACCATTTCTCACGCATTACGGTTCGAACAATCGAACACCTATACGGATTCTCCTACACAGTGGCAGATATGTAAATACAGCGTTTACTTACCATTTCTCACGCATTACGGTTCGAACACTCGAACACCTATACGGATTCTCCTGCACAGCGGCAGATATGTAAATACGACGTTTACTTACCATTTCTCACGCATTACGGTTCGAACACTCGAACACCTATACGGATTCTCCTGCACAGTGGCAAATACGTAAATACGGCATTTACTTACCATTTCTCACGCATTAGGGTTCGAACAATCGAACACCTACACGGATTCTCCTGCACAGTGGCAGATATGTAAATACGACGTTTACTTACCATTTCTCACGCATTACGCTTCGAACACTCGAACACCTATACGGATTCCCCTGCACAGTGGCAGATATGTAAATACGGCGTTTACTTACCATTTCTCATGCATTAGGGTTCGAACACTCGAACACCTATACGGATTCTCCTGCACAGTGGCAGATATGTAAATACGGCGATTACTTACCATTTCTCACGCATTATGGTTCGAACAATCGAACACCTACACGGATTCTCCTGCACATTGGCATATATGTAAATACGGCGTTTACTTTCCATTTCTCTCGCATTACCGTTCGAACACTCGAACACCTATACGGATTCTCCTGCACAGTGGCAGATATGTAAATACGGCATTTACTTACCATTTCTCACGCATTACGTTTCGAACACTCGAACACCTACACGGATTCTCCTGCACAGTAGCAAATATGTAAATACGACGTTTACTTACCATTTCTCATGCATTAGGGTTCGAACACTCGAACACCTATACGGATTCTCCTGCACAGTGGCAGATATGTAAATACGGCGATTACTTACCATTTCTCACGCATTACGGTTCGAACAATCGAACACCTACACGGATTCTCCTGCACAGTGGCAGATATGTAAATACGGCGTTTACTTACCATTTCTCACGCATTACCGTTCGAACACTCGAACACCTATACGGATTCTCCTGCACAGTGGCAGATATATAAATACGGCGTTTACTTGCCATTTCTCACGCATTACGTTTCGAACACTCGAACACCTACACGGATTCTCCTGCACAGTGGCAGATATGTAAATACGACGTTTACTTACCATTTCTCAGGCATTAGGGTTCGAACACTCGAACACCTACACGGATTCTCCTGCACAGTGGCAGATATGTAAATACGACGTTTACTTACCATTTCTCACGCAGTACGCTTCGAACACTCGAACACCTATACGGATTCTCCTGCACAGTGGCAGATATGTAAATACGGCGTTTACTTACCATTTCTCACGCATTACGGTTCGAACACTCGAACACCTATACGGATTCTCCTGCACAGTGGCAGATATGTAAATACGACGTTTACTTACCATTTCTCACGCATTACGCTTCGAACACTAGAACAACTATACGGATTCTCCTGCATAGTGGCAAATATGTAAATACGGCGTTACTTACCATTTCTCACGCATTACGGTTCGAACAATCGAACACCTATACGGATTCTCCTGCACAGTGGCAGATATGTAAATACAGCGTTTACTTACCATTTCTCACGCATTACGGTTCGAACACTCGAACACCTATACGGATTCTCCTGCACAGCGGCAGATATGTAAATACGACGTTTACTTACCATTTCTCACGCATTACGGTTCGAACACTCGAACACCTCTACGGATTCTCCTGCACAGTGACAGATATGTAAATACGGCGTTTACTTACCATTTCTCACGCATTACGCTTCGAACACTCGAACACCTATACGGATTCTCCTGCACAGCGGCAGATATGTAAATACGACGTTTACTTACCATTTCTCACGCATTACGGTTCGAACACTCGAACACCTCTACGGATTCTCCTGCACAGTGGCAGATATGTAAATACGGCGTTTACTTACCATTTCTCACGCATTACGCTTCGAACACTCGAACACCTATACGGATTCTCCTGCACAGTGGCACATATGTAAATACGGCATTTACTTACCATTTCTCACGCATTAGGGTTCGAACAATCGAACACCGACACGGATTCTCCTGCACAGTGGCAGATATGTAAATACGACGTTTACTTACCATTTCTCACGCATTACGCTTCGAACACTCGAACACCTATACGGATTCCCCTGCACAGTGGCAGATATGTAAATACGGCGTTTACTTACCATTTCTCATGCATTAGGGTTCGAACACTCGAACACCTATACGGATTCTCCTGCACAGTGGCAGATATGTAAATACGGCGATTACTTACCATTTCTCACGCATTACGGTTCGAACAATCGAACACCTACACGGATTCTCCCGCACAGTGGCAGATATGTAAATACGGCGTTTACTTACCATTTCTCTCGCATTACCGTTCGAACACTCGAGCACCTATACGGATTCTCCTGCACAGTGGCAGATATGTAAATACGGCGTTTACTTACCATTTCTCACGCATTACGTTTCGAACACTCGAACACCTACACGGATTCTCCTGCACAGTGGCAGATATGTAAATACGACGTTTACTTACCATTTCTCATGCATTAGGGTTCGAACACTCGAACACCTATACGGATTCTCCTGCACAGTGGCAGATATGTAAATACGGCGATTACTTACCATTTCTCACGTATTACGGTTCGAACAATCGAACACCTACACGGATTCTCCTGCACAGTGGCAGATATGTAAATACGGCGTTTACTTACCATTTCTCACGCATTACCGTTCGAACACTCGAACACCTATACGGATTCTCCTGCACAGTGGCAGATATATAAATACGGCGTTTACTTACCATTTCTCACGCATTACGTTTCGAACACTCGAACACCTACACGGATTCTCCTGCACAGTGGCAGATATGTAAATACGAAGTTTACTTACCATTTCTCAGGCATTAGGGTTCGAACACTCGAACACCTACACGGATTCCCCTGCACAGTGGCAGATATGTAAATACGACGTTTACTTACCATTTCTCACGCGGTACGCTTCGAACACTCGAACACCTATACGGATTCTCCTGCACAGTGGCAGATATGTAAATACGGCGTTTACTTACCATTTCTCACGCATTAGGGTTCGAACACTCGAACACCTACGGATTCTCCTGCACCGTGGCAGATATGTAAATACGGCGTTTACTTACCATTTCTCACGCATTGGGGTTCGAACAATCGAACACCTACACGGATTCTCCTGCACAGTGGCAGATATGTAAATACGACGTTCGCTTACCAATTCTCACGCATTACGCTTCGAACACTCGAACACCTATACGGATTTTCCTGCACAGTGGCAGATATGTAAATACAGCGTTTACTTACCATTTCTCACGCATTACGGTTCGAACACTCGAACACCTATACGGATTCTCCTGCACAGTGGCAGATATCTAAATACGGCGTTTACTTACCATTTCTCACGCATTACGGTTCGAACACTCGAACACCTATACGGATTCTCCTGCACAGTGGCAGATATGTAAATACGGCGTTTACTTACCATTTCTCACGCATTGCGCTTCGAACACTCGAACACCTATACGGATTCTCCTGCACAGTGGCAGATATCTAAATACGGCGTGTACTTACCATTTCTCACGCATTACGGTTCGAACACTCGAACACCTATACGGATTCTCCTGCACAGTGGCAGATATGTAAATACGGCGTTTACTTACCATTTCTCACGCATTACGCTTCGAACAGTCGAACACCTATACGGATTCTGCCGCACAGTGGCAGATACGTAAATACGGCGTTTACTTACCATTTCTCACGCATTAGGGTTCGAACACTCGATCACCTATACGGATTCTCTTGCACCGTGGCAGATATGTAAATACGACGTTTACTCACCATTACTCATGCATTAGGGTTCGAACACTCGTACACCTACACGGATTCTCCTGCACAGTGGCAGATATGTGAATACGACGTTTACTTACCATTTCTCAGGCATTAGGGTTCGAACACTCGAACACCTATACGGATTCTCCTGCACAGTGGCAGATATGTAAATACGGCGTTTACTTACCATTTCTCACGCATTAGGGTTCGAACAATCGAACAGCTACACGGATTCTCCTGCACAGTGGCAGATATGTAAATACGGCGTTTACTGACCATTTCTCACGCATTAGGGTTCGAACACACGAACACCTATACGGATTCTCCTGTACAGTGGCAGATATGTAAATACGGCGTTTACTTCCCATTTCTCACGCATTACCGTTCGAACACTCGAACACCTATACGGATTCTCCTGCACAGTGGTAGATATGTAAATACGGCGTTTACTTGCCATTTCTCACGCATTACGCTTCGAACACTTGAACACCTACACGGATTATCCTGCACAGTGGCAGATACGTAAATACGACGTTTACTTACCATTTCTCATGCATTAGGGTTCGAACAATCGAACACCTATACGGATTCTCCTGCATAGTGGCAGAGATGTAAATACGGCGTTTACTTACCATTTCTCACGCATTAGGGTTCGAACAATCGAACACCTACACGGATTCTCCTGCACAGTGGCAGATATGTAAATACGACGTTTACTTACCATTTCTCACGCATTACGCTTCGAACACTCGAACACCTATATGGATTCTCCTGCACAGTGGCAGATATGTAAATACGGCGTTTACTTACCATTTCTCACGCATTACGGTTCGAACACTCGAACACCTATACGGATTCTCCTGCACAGTGGCAGATATGTAAATACGGCGTTTACTTACCATTTCTCACGCATTGGGGTTCGAACAATCGAACACCTACGCGGATTCTCCGGCACAGTGGCAGATATGTAAATACGGCGTTTACTTACCATTTCTCACGCATTACGGTTCGAACACTCAAACACCTATACGGATTCTCCTGCACAGTGGCAGATATGTAAATACGGCGTTTACTTACCATTTCTCACGCATTGCGCTTCGAACACTCGAACACCTATACGGATTCTCCTGCATAGTGGCAGATATGTTAATACGGCGTTTACTTACCATTTCTCACGCATTACGCTTCGAACAGTCGAACCCCTATACGGATTCTCCCGCACAGTGGCAGATACGTAAATACGGCGTTTACTTACCATTTCTCACGCATTAGGGTTCGAACACTCGATCACCTATACGAATTCTCCTGCACCGTGGCAGATATGTAAATACGACGTTTACTCACCATTTCTTATGCATTAGGGTTCGAACACTCGAACACCTATACGGATTCTCTTGCACCGTGGCAGATATGTAAATACGGCGTTTACTTACCATTTCTGACGCATTGGGGTTCGAACAATCGAACACCTACACGGATTCTCCTGCACAGTGGCAGATATGTAAATACAACGTTCGCTTCCCAATTCTCACGCATTACGCTTCGAACACTCGAACACCTATACGGATTTTCCTGCACAGTGGCAGATATGTAAGTACGGCGTTTACTTACCATTTCTCACGCATTACGGTTCGAACACTCGAACACCTATACGGATTCTCCTGCACAGTGGCAGATATGTAAATACGGCGTTTACTTACCATTTCTCACGCATTACGGTTCGAACACTCGAACACCTATACGGATTCTCCTGCACAGTGGCAGATATGTAAATACGGCGTTTACTTACCATTTCTCACGCATTAGGGTTCGGACACTCGAACACCTATACGGATTCTCCTGCACCGTGGCAGATATGTAAATACGGCGTTTACTTACCATTTCTCACGCATTGGGGTTCGAACAATCGAACACCTACACGGATTCTCCTGCACAGTGGCAGATATGTAAATACGACGTTCGCTTACCAATTCTCACGCATTACGCTTCGAACACTCGATCACCTATACGGATTCTCTTGCACAGTGGCAGATATGTAAATACGACGTTTACTTACCATTTCTCACGCATTACGGTTCGAACACTCGAACACCTATACGGATTCTCCTGCACAGTGGCAGATATGTAAATACGGCGTTTACTTACCATTTCTCACGCATTGCGCTTCGAACACTCGAACACCTATACGGATTCTCCTGCATAGTGGCAGATATGTAAATACGACGTTCGCTTACCAATTCTCACGCATTACGCTTCGAACACTCGAACACCTATACGGATTCTCCTACATAGTGGCAGATATGTAAATACGGCGTTTACTTACCATTTCTCACGCATTACGGTTCGAACACTCGAACACCTATACGGATTCTCCTGCACAGTGGCAGATATGTAAATACGGCGTTTACTTACCATTTCTCACGCATTGCGCTTCGAACACTCGAACACCTATACGGATTCTCCTGCATAGTGGCAGATATGTTAATACGCCGTTTACTTACCATTTCTCACGCATTACGCTTCGAACAGTCGAACACCTATACGGATTCTGCCGCACAGTGGCAGATACGTAAATACGGCGTTTACTTACCATTTCTCACGCATTAGGGTTCGAACACTCGATCACCTATACGGATTCTCTTGCACAGTGGCAGATATGTAAATACGACGTTTACTCACCATTTCTCATGCATTAGGGTTTGAACACTCGTACACCTACACGGATTCTCCTGCACAGTGGATGATATGTAAATACGACGTTTACTTACCATTTCTCAGGCATTAGGGTTCGAACACTCGAACACCTATACGGATTCTCCTGCATAGTGGCAGATATGTAAATACGGCGTTTACTTACCATTTCTCACGCATTAGGGTTCGAACAATCGAACAGCTACACGGATTCTCCTGCACAGTGGCAGATATGTAAATACGGCGTTTACTGACCATTTCTCAAGCATTAGGGTTCGAACACACGAACACCTATACGGATTCTCCTGTACAGTGGCAGATATGTTAATACGCCGTTTACTTACCATTTCTCACGCATTACGCTTCGAACAGTCGAACACCTATACGGATTCTGCCGCACAGTGGCAGATACGTAAATACGGCGTTTACTTACCATTTCTCACGCATTAGGGTTCGAACAATCGAACACCTACACGGATTCTCCTGCACAGTGGCAGAGATGTAAATACGGCGTTTACTTACCATTTCTCACGCATTAGGGTTCGAACAATCGAACACCTACACGGATTCTCCTGCACAGTGGCAGATATGTAAATACGACGTTTACTTACCATTTCTCATGCATTAGGGTTCGAACACTCGAACACCTATACGGATTCTCCTGCACAGTGGCAGATATGTAAATACGGCGTTTACTTACCATTTCTCACGCATTACGCTTCGAACATTCGAACTCCTACACGGATTCTCCTGCACAGTGGCAGATATGTAAATACGACGTTTACTTACCATTTCTCATGCATTAGGGTTCGAACACTCGAACACCTATACGGATTCTCCTGCACAGTGGCAGATATGTAAATACGGCGTTTACTTACCATTTCTCACGCATTAGGGTTCGAACAATCGAACACCTACACGGATTCTCCTGCACAGTGGCTGATATGTAAATACGGCGTTTACTTACCATTTCTCACGCATTACCGTTCGAACACTCGAACACCTATACGGATTCTCCTGCACAGTGGTAGATATGTAAATACGGCGTTTACTTACCATTTCTCACGCATTACGCTTCGAACACTCGAACATCTACACGGATTCTCCTGCACAGTGGCAGATACGTAAATACGACGTTTACTTACCATTTCTCACGCATTACGGTTCGAACACTCGAACACCTATACGGATTCTCCTGCACAGTGGCAGATATGTAAATACGGCGTTTACTTACCATTTCTCACGCATTGCGCTTCGAACACTCGAACACCTATACGGATTCTCCTGCATAGTGGCAGATATGTTAATACGCCGTTTACTTACCATTTCTCACGCATTACGCTTCGAACAGTCGAACACCTATACGGATTCTGCCGCACAGTGGCAGATACGTAAATACGGCGTTTACTTACCATTTCTCACGCATTAGGGTTCGAACACTCGATCACCTATACGGATTCTCTTGCACAGTGGCAGATATGTAAATACGACGTTTACTCACCATTTCTCATGCATTAGGGTTCGAACACTCGTACACCTACACGGATTCTCCAGCACAGTGGCAGATATGTAAATACGACGTTTACTTACCATTTCTCAGGCATTGGGGTTCGAACATTCGAACACCTATACGGATTCTCCTGCACAGTGGCAGATATGTAAGTACGGCGTTTACTTACCATTTCTCACGCATTAGGGTTCGAACAATCGAACAGCTACACGGATTCTCCTGCACAGTGGCAGATATGTAAATACGACGTTTACTGACCATTTCTCACGCATTAGGGTTCGAACACACGAACACCTATACGGATTCTCCTGTACAGTGGCAGATATGTAAATACGGCGTTTACTTCCCATTTCTCACGCATTACCGTTCGAACACTCGAACACCTATACGGATTCTCCGGCACAGTGGTAGATATGTAAATACGGCGTTTACTTGCCATTTCTCACGCATTACGCTTCGAACACTCGAACACCTACACGGATTCTCCTGCACAGTGGCAGATACGTAAATACGACGTTTACTTACCATTTCTCATGCATTAGGGTTCGAACAATCGAACACCTATACGGATTCTCCTGCATAGTGGCAGATATGTAAATACGGCGTTTACTTACCATTTCTCACGCATTAGGGTTCGAACAATCGAACACCTACACGGATTCTCCTGCACAGTGGCAGATATGTAAATACGACGTTTACTTACCATTTCTCACGCATTACGCTTCGAACACTCGAACACCTATACAGATTCTCCTGCATAGTGGCAGATATGTAAATACGGCGTTTACTTACCATTTCTCACGCATTACGGTTCGAACACTCGAACACCTATACGGATTCTCCTGCACAGTGGCAGATATGTAAAGACGGCGTTTACTTACCATTTCTCACGCATTACGCTTCGAACACTCGAACACCTATACGGATTCTCCTGCACAGTGCCAGATATGTAAATACGGCGTTTACAAACCATTTCTCACGCATTGGTGTTCGAACAATCGAACACCTACACGGATTCTCCGGCACAGTGGCAGATATGTAAATACGGCGTTTACTTACCATTTCTCACGCATTACGGTTCGAACACTCAAACACCTATACGGATTCTCCTGCACAGTGGCAGATATGTAAATACGGCGTTTACTTACCATTTCTCACGCATTGCGCTTCGAACACTCGAACACCTATACGGATTCTCCTGCATAGTGGCAGATATGTTAATACGGCGTTTACTTACCATTTCTCACGCATTACGCTTCGAACAGTCGAACCCCTATACGGATTCTCCCGCACAGTGGCAGATACGTAAATACGGCGTTTACTTACCATTTCTCACGCATTAGGGTTCGAACACTCGATCACCTATACGAATTCTCCTGCACCGTGGCAGATATGTAAATACGACGTTTACTCACCATTTCTCATACATTAGGGTTCGAACACTCGAACACCTACACAGATTCTCCTGCACAGTGGCAGATATGTAAATACGACGTTCGCTTACCAATTCTCACACATTACGCTTCGAACACTCGAACACCTATAAGGATTCTCCTGCACAGTGGCAGATATGTAAATACGGCGTTTACTTACCATTTCTCACGCATTACGGTTCGAACACTCGAACACCAATACGGATTCTCCTGCACAGTGGCAGATATGTAAATACGACGTTTACTTACCATTTCTCACGCATTACGGTTCGAACACTCGAACTCCTATACGGATTCTCCTGCACAGTGGCAGATATGTAAATACGGCGTTTACTTACCATTTCTCACGCATTAGGGTTCGAACACTCGAACACCTATACGGATTCTCCTGCACCGTGGCAGATATGTAAATACGGCGTTTACTTACCATTTCTCTCGCATTGGGGTTCGAACAATCGAACACCTACACGGATTCTCCTGCACAGTGGCAGATATGTAAATACGACGTTCGCTTACCAATTCTCACGCATTACGCTTCGAACACTCGAACACCTATACGGATTTTCCTGCACAGTGGCAGATATGTAAATACAGTGTTTACTTACCATTTCTCACGCATTACGGTTCGAACACTCGAACACCTATACGGATTCTCCTGCACAGTGGCAGATATGTAAATACGGCGTTTACTTACCATTTCTCACGCATTACGGTTCGAACACTCGAACACCTATACGGATTCTCCTGCACAGTGGCAGATATGTAAATACGGCGTTTACTTACCATTTCTCACGCATTGCGCTTTGAACACTCGAACACCTATACGGATTCTCCTGCATAGTGGCAGATATGTTAATACGCCGTTTACTTACCATTTCTCACGCATTACGCTTCGAACAGTCGAACACCTATACGGATTCTGCCGCACAGTGGCAGATACGTAAATACGGCGTTTACTTACCATTTCTCACGCATTAGGGTTCGAACACTCGATCACCTATACGGATTCTCTTGCACAGTGGCAGATATGTAAATACGACGTTTACTCACCATTTCTCATGCATTAGGGTTCGAACACTCGTACACCTACACGGATTCTCCTGCACAGTGGCAGATATGTAAATACGACGTTTACTTACCATTTCTCAGGCATTAGGGTTCGAACACTCGAACACCTATACGGATTCTCCTGCACAGTGGCAGATATGTAAATACGGCGTTTACTTACCATTTCTCACGCATTAGGGTTCGAACAATCGAACAGCTACACGGATTCTCCTGCACAGTGGCAGATATGTAAATACGGCGTTTACTGACAATTTCTCACGCATTAGGGTTCGAACACACGAACACCTATACGGATTCTCCTGTACAGTGGCAGATATGTAAATACGGCGTTTACTTCCCATTTCTCACGCATTACCGTTCGAACACTCGAACACCTATACGGATTCTCCTGCACAGTGGTAGATATGTAAATACGGCGTTTACTTGCCATTTCTCACGCATTACGCTTCGAACACTTGAACACCTACACGGATTCTCTTGCACAGTGGCAGATACGTAAATACGACGTTTACTTACCATTTCTCATGCATTAGGGTTCGAACAATCGAACACCTATACGGATTCTCCTGCATAGTGGCAGAGATGTAAATACGGCGTTTACTTACCATTTCTCACGCATTGGGGTTCGAACAATCGAACACCTACACGGATTCTCCTGCACAGTGGCAGATATGTAAATACGACGTTTACTTACCATTTCTCACGCATTACGCTTCGAACACTCGAACACCTATATGGATTCTCCTGCACAGTGGCAGATATGTAAATACGGCGTTTACTTACCATTTCTCACGCATTACGGTTCGAACACTCGAACACCTATACGGATTCTCCTGCACAGTGGCAGATATGTAAATACGGCGTTTACTTACCATTTCTCACGCATTGGGGTTCGAACAATCGAACACCTACGCGGATTCTCCGGCACAATGGCAGATATGTAAATACGGCGTTTACTTACCATTTCTCACGGATTACGGTTCGAACACTCAAACACCTATACGGATTCTCCTGCACAGTGGCAGATATGTAAATACGGCGTTTACTTACCATTTCTCACGCATTGCGCTTCGAACACTCGAACACCTATACGGATTCTCCTGCATAGTGGCAGATATGTTAATACGGCGTTTACTTACCATTTCTCACGCATTACGCTTCGAACAGTCGAACCCCTATACGGATTCTCCCGCACAGTGGCAGATACGTAAATACGGCGTTTACTTACCATTTCTCACGCATTAGGGTTCGAACACTCGATCACCTATACGAATTCTCCTGCACCGTGGCAGATATGTAAATACGACGTTTACTCACCATTTCTTATACATTAGGGTTCGAACACTCGAACACCTACACAGATTCTCCTGCACAGTGGCAGATATGTAAATACGACGTTTACTTACCATTTCTCATGCATTAGGGTTCGAACACTCGAACACCTATACGGATTCTCCTGCACAGTGGCAGATATGTAAATACGGCGTTTACTTACCATTTCTCACGCATTACGCTTCGAACATTCGAACTCCTACACGGATTCTCCTGCACAGTGGCAGATATGTAAATACGACGTTTACTTACCATTTCTCATGCATTAGGGTTCGAACACTCGAACACCTATACGGATTCTCCTGCACAGTGGCAGATATGTAAATACGGCGTTTACTTACCATTTCTCACGCATTAGGGTTCGAACAATCGAACACCTACACGGATTCTCCTGCATAGTGGCTGATATGTAAATACGGCGTTTACTGACCATTTCTCACGCATTAGGGTTCGAACACACGAACACCTATACGGATTCTCCTGCACAGTGGCAGATATGTAAATACGGCGTTTACTTACCATTTCTCACGCATTACCGTTCGAACACTCGAACACCTATACGGATTCTCCTGCACAGTGGTAGATATGTAAATACGGCGTTTACTCACCATTTCTCATGCATTAGGGTTCGAACACTCGTGCACCTATACGGATTCTCCTGCACTGTGGCAGATATGTAAATACGACGTTTACTTACCATTTCTCAGGCATTAGGGTTCGAACACTCGAACACCTATACGGATTCTCCTGCACAGTGGCAGATATGTAAATACGGCGTTTACTTACCATTTCTCACGCATTAGGGTTCGAACAATCGAACACCTACACGGATTCTCCTGCACAGTGGCAGATATGTAAACAAGGCGTTTACTGACCATTTCTCACGCATTAGGGTTCGAACACACGAACACCTATACGGATTCTCCTGCACAGTGGCAGATATGTAAATACGGCGTTTACTTACCATTTCTCACGCATTACCATTCGAACACTCGAACACCTATACGGATTCTCCTGCACAGTGGTAGATATGTAAATACGGCGTTTACTTACCATTTCTCACGCATTACGCTTCGAACACTCGAACACCTACACGGATTCTCCTGCACAGTGGCAGATACGTAAATACGACGTTTACTTACCATTTCTCATGCATTAGGGTTCGAACAATCGAGCACCTATACGGATTGTCCTGCATAGTGGCAGATATGTAAATACGGCGTTTACTTACCATTTCTCACGCATTAGGGTTCGAACAATCGAACACCTACACGGATTCTCCTGCACAGTGGCAGATATGTAAATACGGCGTTTACTTACCATTTCTCACGCATTAGGGTTCGAACAATAAAACACCTACACGGATTCTCCTGCACAGTGGCAGATATGTACATACGACGTTTACTTACCATTTCTCACGCATTACGCTTCGAACACTCGAACACCTATACAGATTCTCCTGCACAGTGGCAGATATGTAAATACGGCGTTTACTTACCATTTCTCACGCATTACGGTTCGAACACTCGAACACCTATACGGATTCTCCTGCACAGTGGCAGATATGTAAATACGGCGTTTACTTACCATTTCTCACGCATTACGCTTCGAACATTCGAACTCCTACACGGATTCTCCTGCACAGTGGCAGATATGTAAATACGACGTTTACTTACCATTTCTCATGCATTAGGGTTCGAACACTCGAACACCTATACGGATTCTCCTGCACAGTGGCAGATATGTAAATACGGCGTTTACTTACCATTTCTCACGCATTACGGTTCGAACACTCAAACACCTATACGGATTCTCCTGCACAGTGGCAGATATGTAAATACGGCATTTACTTACCATTTCTCACGCATTGCGCTTCGAACACTCGAACACCTATACGGATTCTCCTGCATAGTGGCAGATATGTTAATACGGCGTTTACTTACCATTTCTCACGCATTACGCTTCGAACAGTCGAACCCCTATACGGATTCTCCCGCACAGTGGCAGATACGTAAATACGGCGTTTACTTACCATTTCTCACGCATTAGGGTTCGAACACTCGATCACCTATACGAATTCTCCTGCACCGTGGCAGATATGTAAATACGACGTTTACTCACCATTTCTTATACATTAGGGTTCGAACACTCGAACACCTACACAGATTCTCCTGCACAGTGGCAGATATGTAAATACGACGTTTACTTACCATTTCTCATGCATTAGGGTTCGAACACTCGAACACCTATACGGATTCTCCTGCACAGTGGCAGATATGTAAATACGGCGTTTACTTACCATTTCTCACGCATTACGCTTCGAACATTCGAACTCCTACACGGATTCTCCTGCACAGTGGCAGATATGTAAATACGACGTTTACTTACCATTTCTCATGCATTAGGGTTCGAACACTCGTACACCTACACGGATTCTCCAGCACAGTGGCAGATATGTAAATACGACGTTTACTTACCATTTCTCAGACATTAGGGTTCGAACATTCGAACACCTATACGGATTCTCCTGCACAGTGGCAGATATGTAAGTACGGCGTTTACTTACCATTTCTCACGCATTAGGGTTCGAACAATCGAACAGCTACACGGATTCTCCTGCACAGTGGCAGATATGTAAATACGACGTTTACTGACCATTTCTCACGCATTTGGGTTCGAACACACGAACACCTATACGGATTCTCCTGTACAGTGGCAGATATGTAAATACGGCGTTTACTTCCCATTTCTCACGCATTACCGTTCGAACACTCGAACACCTATACGGATTCTCCGGCACAGTGGTAGATATGTAAATACGGCGTTTACTTGCCATTTCTCACGCATTACGCTTCGAACACTCGAACACCTACACGGATTCTCCTGCGCAGTGGCAGATACGTAAATACGACGTTTACTTACCATTTCTCATGCATTAGGGTTCGAACAATCGAACACCTATACGGATTCTCCTGCATAGTGGCAGATATGTAAATACGGCGTTTACTTACCATTTCTCACGCATTAGGGTTCGAACAATCGAACACCTACACGGATTCTCCTGCACAGTGGCAGATATGTAAATACGACGTTTACTTACCATTTCTCACGCATTACGCTTCGAACACTCGAACACCTATACAGATTCTCCTGCATAGTGGCAGATATGTAAATACGGCGTTTACTTACCATTTCTCACGCATTACGGTTCGAACACTCGAACACCTATACGGATTCTCCTGCACAGTGGCAGATATGTAAAGACGGCGTTTACTTACCATTTCTCACGCATTACGCTTCGAACACTCGAACACCTATACGGATTCTCCTGCACAGTGCCAGATATGTAAATACGGCGTTTACAAACCATTTCTCACGCATTGGTGTTCGAACAATCGAACACCTACACGGATTCTCCGGCACAGTGGCAGATATGTAAATACGGCGTTTACTTACCATTTCTCATGCATTACGGTTCGAACACTCAAACACCTATACGGATTCTCCTGCACAGTGGCAGATATGTAAATACGGCGTTTACTTACCATTTCTCACGCATTGCGCTTCGAACACTCGAACACCTATACGGATTCTCCTGCATAGTGGCAGATATGTTAATACGGCGTTTACTTACCATTTCTCACGCATTACGCTTCGAACAGTCGAACCCCTATACGGATTCTCCCGCACAGTGGCAGATACGTAAATACGGCGTTTACTTACCATTTCTCACGCATTAGGGTTCGAACACTCGATCACCTATACGAATTCTCCTGCACCGTGGCAGATATGTAAATACGACGTTTACTCACCATTTCTCATACATTAGGGTTCGAACACTCGAACACCTACACAGATTCTCCTGCACAGTGGCAGATATGTAAATACGACGTTCGCTTACCAATTCTCACACATTACGCTTCGAACACTCGAACACCTATAAGGATTCTCCTGCACAGTGGCAGATATGTAAATACGGCGTTTACTTACCATTTCTCACGCATTACGGTTCGAACACTCGAACACCAATACGGATTCTCCTGCACAGTGGCAGATATGTAAATACGACGTTTACTTACCATTTCTCACGCATTACGGTTCGAACACTCGAACACCTATACGGATTCTCCTGCACAGTGGCAGATATGTAAATACGGCGTTTACTTACCATTTCTCACGCATTAGGGTTCGAACACTCGAACACCTATACGGATTCTCCTGCACCGTGGCAGATATGTAAATACGGCGTTTACTTACCATTTCTCACGCATTGGGGTTCGAACAATCGAACACCTACACGGATTCCCCTGCACAGTGGCAGATATGTAAATACGACGTTCGCTTACCAATTCTCACGCATTACGCTTCGAACACTCGAACACCTATACGGATTTTCCTGCACAGTGGCAGATATGTAAATACAGCGTTTACTTACCATTTCTCACGCATTACGGTTCGAACACTCGAACACCTATACGGATTCTCCTGCACAGTGGCAGATATGTAAATACGGCGTTTACTTACCATTTCTCACGCATTACGGTTCGAACACTCGAACACCTATACGGGTTCTCCTGCACAGTGGCAGATATGTAAATACGGCGTTTACTTACCATTTCTCACGCATTGCGCTTCGAACACTCGAACACCTATACGGATTCTCCTGCATAGTGGCAGATATGTTAATACGCCGTTTACTTACCATTTCTCACGCATTACGCTTCGAACAGTCGAACACCTATACGGATTCTGCCGCACAGTGGCAGATACGTAAATACGGCGTTTACTTACCATTTCTCACGCATTAGGGTTCGAACACTCGATCACCTATACGGATTCTCTTGCACAGTGGCAGATATGTAAATACGACGTTTACTCACCATTTCTCATGCATTAGGGTTCGAACACTCGTACACCTACACGGATTCTCCTGCACAGTGGCAGATATGTAAATACGACGTTTACTTACCATTTCTCAGGCATTAGGGTTCGAACACTCGAACACCTATACGGATTCTCCTGCACAGTGGCAGATATGTAAATACGGCGTTTACTTACCATTTCTCACGCATTAGGGTTCGAACAATCGAACAGCTACACGGATTCTCCTGCACAGTGGCAGATATGTAAATACGGCGTTTACTGACCATTTCTCACGCATTAGGGTTCGAACACACGAACACCTATACGGATTCTCCTGTACAGTGGCAGATATGTAAATACGGCGTTTACTTCCCATTTCTCACGCATTACCGTTCGAACACTCGAACACCTATACGGATTCTCCTGCACAGTGGTAGATATGTAAATACGGCGTTTACTTGCCATTTCTCACGCATTACGCTTCGAACACTTGAACACCTACACGGATTCTCCTGCACAGTGGCAGATACGTAAATACGACGTTTACTTACCATTTCTCATGCATTAGGGTTCGAACAATCGAACACCTATACGGATTCTCCTGCATAGTGGCAGAGATGTAAATACGGCGTTTACTTACCATTTCTCACGCATTGGGGTTCGAACAATCGAACACCTACACGGATTCTCCTGCACAGTGGCAGATATGTAAATACGACGTTTACTTACCATTTCTCACGCATTACGCTTCGAACACTCGAACACCTATATGGATTCTCCTGCACAGTGGCAGATATGTAAATACGGCGTTTACTTACCATTTCTCACGCATTACGGTTCGAACACTCGAACACCTATACGGATTCTCCTGCACAGTGGCAGATATGTAAATACGGCGTTTACTTACCATTTCTCACGCATTGGGGTTCGAACAATCGAACACCTACGCGGATTCTCCGGCACAGTGGCAGATATGTAAATACGGCGTTTACTTACCATTTCTCACGCATTACGGTTCGAACACTCAAACACCTATACGGATTCTCCTGCACAGTGGCAGATATGTAAATACGGCGTTTACTTACCATTTCTCACGCATTGCGCTTCGAACACTCGAACACCTATACGGATTCTCCTGCATAGTGGCAGATATGTTAATACGGCGTTTACTTACCATTTCTCACGCATTACGCTTCGAACAGTCGAACCCCTATACGGATTCTCCCGCACAGTGGCAGATACGTAAATACGGCGTTTACTTACCATTTCTCACGCATTAGGGTTCGAACACTCGATCACCTATACGAATTCTCCTGCACCGTGGCAGATATGTAAATACGACGTTTACTCACCATTTCTTATACATTAGGGTTCGAACACTCGAACACCTACACAGATTCTCCTGCACAGTGGCAGATATGTAAATACGACGTTTACTTACCATTTCTCATGCATTAGGGTTCGAACACTCGAACACCTATACGGATTCTCCTGCACAGTGGCAGATATGTAAATACGGCGTTTACTTACCATTTCTCACGCATTACGCTTCGAACATTCGAACTCCTACACGGATTCTCCTGCACAGTGGCAGATATGTAAATACGACGTTTACTTACCATTTCTCATGCATTAGGGTTCGAACACTCGAACACCTATACGGATTCTCCTGCACAGTGGCAGATTTGTAAATACGGCGTTTACTTACCATTTCTCACGCATTAGGGTTCGAACAATCGAACACCTACACGGATTCTCCTGCACAGTGGCTGATATGTAAATACGGCGTTTACTGACCATTTCTCACGCATTAGGGTTCGAACACACGAACACCTATACGGATTCTCCTGCACAGTGGCAGATATGTAAATACGGCGTTTACTTACCATTTCTCACGCATTACCGTTCGAACACTCGAACACCTATACGGATTCTCCTGCACAGTGGTAGATATGTAAATACGGCGTTTACTCACCATTTCTCATGCATTAGGGTTCGAACACTCGTGCACCTATACGGATTCTCCTGCACTGTGGCAGATATGTAAATACGACGTTTACTTACCATTTCTCAGGCATTAGGGTTCGAACACTCGAACACCTATACGGATTCTCCTGCACAGTGGCAGATATGTAAATACGGCGTTTACTTACCATTTCTCACGCATTAGGGTTCGAACAATCGAACACCTACACGGATTCTCCTGCACAGTGGCAGATATGTAAACAAGGCGTTTACTGACCATTTCTCACGCATTAGGGTTCGAACACACGAACACCTATACGGATTCTCCTGCACAGTGGCAGATATGTAAATACGGCGTTTACTTACCATTTCTCACGCATTACCATTCGAACACTCGAACACCTATACGGATTCTCCTGCACAGTGGTAGATATGTAAATACGGCGTTTACTTACCATTTCTCACGCATTACGCTTCGAACACTCGAACACCTACACGGATTCTCCTGCACAGTGGCAGATACGTAAATACGACGTTTACTTACCATTTCTCATGCATTAGGGTTCGAACAATCGAGCACCTATACGGATTGTCCTGCATAGTGGCAGATATGTAAATACGGCGTTTACTTACCATTTCTCACGCATTAGGGTTCGAACAATCGAACACCTACACGGATTCTCCTGCACAGTGGCAGATATGTAAATACGGCGTTTACTTACCATTTCTCACGCATTAGGGTTCGAACAATAAAACACCTACACGGATTCTCCTGCACAGTGGCAGATATGTACATACGACGTTTACTTACCATTTCTCACGCATTACGCTTCGAACACTCGAACACCTATACAGATTCTCCTGCACAGTGGCAGATATGTAAATACGGCGTTTACTTACCATTTCTCACGCATTACGGTTCGAACACTCGAACACCTATACGGATTCTCCTGCACAGTGGCAGATATGTAAATACGGCGTTTACTTACCATTTCTCACGCATTACGCTTCGAACACTCGTACACCTATACGGATTCTCCTGCAGAGTGGCAGATATGTAAATACGGCGTTTACTTACCATTTCTCACGCATTACCGTTCGAACACTCGAACACCTATACGGATTCTCCTGCACAGTGGCAGATATGTAAATACGGCGTTTACTTACCATTTCTCACGCATTACGCTTCGAACACTCGAACACCTATACGGATTCTCCTGCACAGTGGCAGATATGTAAATACGGCGTTTACTTACCATTTCTCACGCATTGGGGTTCGAACAATCGAACACCTACACGGATTCTCTGGCACAGTGGCAGATATGTAAATACGGCGTTTACTTACCATTTCTCACGCATTACGGTTCGAACCCTCAAACACCTATACGGATTCTCCTGCACAGTGGCAGATATGTAAATACGGCGTTTACTTACCATTTCTCACGGATTGCGCTTCGAACACTCGAACACCTATACGGATTCTCCTGCATAGTGGCAGATATGTTAATACGGCGTTTACTTACCATTTCTCACGCATTACGCTTCGAACAGTCGAACCCCTATACGGATTCTCCCGCACAGTGGCAGATACGTAAATACGGCGTTTACTTACCATTTCTCACGCATTAGGGTTCGAACACTCGATCACCTATACGAATTCTCTTGCACAGTGGCAGATATGTAAATACGACGTTTACTTACCATTTCTCACGCATTACGCTTCGAACACTCGAACACCAATACGGATTCTCCTGCACAGTGGCAGATATGTAAATACGGCGTTTACTTACCATTTCTCACGCATTACGGTTCGAACACTCGAACACCTATACGGATTCTCCTGCACAGTGGCAGATATGTAAATACGGCGTTTACTTACCATTTCTCACGCATTGCGCTTCGAACACTCGAACACCTATACGGATTCTCCTGCATAGTGGCAGATATGTTAATACGCCGTTTACTTACCATTTCTCACGCATTACGCTTCGAACAGTCGAACACCTATACGGATTCTGCCGCACAGTGGCAGATACGTAAATACGGCGTTTACTTACCATTTCTCACGCATTAGGGTTCGAACACTCGATCACCTATACGGATTCTCTTGCACAGTGGCAGATATGTAAATACGACGTTTACTCACGATTTCTCATGCATTAGGGTTCGAACACTCGTACACCTACACGGATTCTCCAGCACAGTGGCAGATATGTAAATACGACGTTTACTTACCATTTCTCAGGCATTAGGGTTCGAACATTCGAACACCTATACGGATTCTCCTGCACAGTGGCAGATATGTAAGTACGGCGTTTACTTACCATTTCTCACGCATTAGGGTTCGAACAATCGAACAGCTACACGGATTCTCCTGCACAGTGGCAGATATGTAAATACGACGTTTACTGACCATTTCTCACGCATTAGGGTTCGAACACACGAACACCTATACGGATTCTCCTGTACAGTGGCAGATATGTAAATACGGCGTTTACTTCCCATTTCTCACGCATTACCGTTCGAACACTCGAACACCTATACGGATTCTCCGGCACAGTGCTAGATATGTAAATACGGCGTTTACTTGCCATTTCTCACGCATTACGCTTCGAACACTCGAACACCTACACGGATTCTCCTGCACAGTGGCAGATACGTAAATACGACGTTTACTTACCATTTCTCATGCATTAGGGTTCGAACAATCGAACACCTATATGGATTCTCCTGCATAGTGGCAGATATGTAAATACGGCGTTTACTTACCATTTCTCACGCATTAGGGTTCGAACAATCGAACACCTACACGGATTCTCCTGCACAGTGGCAGATATGTAAATACGACGTTTACTTACCATTTCTCACGCATTACGCTTCGAACACTCGAACACCTATACAGATTCTCCTGCATAGTGGCAGATATGTAAATACGGCGTTTACTTACCATTTCTCACGCATTACGGTTCGAACACTCGAACACCTATACGGATTATCCTGCACAGTGGCAGATATGTAAAGACGGCGTTTACTTACCATTTCTCACGCATTACGCTTCGAACACTCGAACACCTATACGGATTCTCCTGCACAGTGCCAGATATGTAAATACGGCGTTTACAAACCATTTCTCACGCATTGGTGTTCGAACAATCGAACACCTACACGGATTCTCCGGCACAGTGGCAGATATGTAAATACGGCGTTTACTTACCATTTCTCATGCATTACGGTTCGAACACTCAAACACCTATACGGATTCTCCTGCACAGTGGCAGATATGTAAATACGGCGTTTACTTACCATTTCTCACGCATTGCGCTTCGAACACTCGAACACCTATACGGATTCTCCTGCATAGTGGCAGATATGTTAATACGGCGTTTACTTACCATTTCTCACGCATTACGCTTCGAACAGTCGAACCCCTATACGGATTCTCCCGCACAGTGGCAGATACGTAAATACGGCGTTTACTTACCATTTCTCACGCATTAGGGTTCGAACACTCGATCACCTATACGAATTCTCCTGCACCGTGGCAGATATGTAAATACGACGTTTACTCACCATTTCTCATACATTAGGGTTCGAACACTCGAACACCTACACAGATTCTCCTGCACAGTGGCAGATATGTAAATACGACGTTCGCTTACCAATTCTCACACATTACGCTTCGAACACTCGAACACCTATAAGGATTCTCCTGCACAGTGGCAGATATGTAAATACGGCGTTTACTTACCATTTCTCACGCATTACGGTTCGAACACTCGAACACCAATACGGATTCTCCTGCACAGTGGCAGATATGTAAATACGACGTTTACTTACCATTTCTCACGCATTACGGTTCGAACACTCGAACACCTATACGGATTCTCCTGCACAGTGGCAGATATGTAAATACGGCGTTTACTTACCATTTCTCACGCATTAGGGTTCGAACACTCGAACACCTATACGGATTCTCCTGCACCGTGGCAGATATGTAAATACGGCGTTTACTTACCATTTCTCACGCATTGGGGTTCGAACAATCGAACACCTACACGGATTCTCCTGCACAGTGGCAGATATGTAAATACGACGTTCGCTTACCAATTCTCACGCATTACGCTTCGAAAACTCGAACACCTATACGGATTTTCCTGCACAGTGGCAGATATGTAAATACAGCGTTTACTTACCATTTCTCACGCATTACGGTTCGAACACTCGAACACCTATACGGATTCTCCTGCACAGTGGCAGATATGTAAATACGGCGTTTACTTACCATTTCTCACGCATTACGGTTCGAACACTCGAAC
This sequence comes from Camellia granthamiana, assembly GCA_036172215.1. Lineage (NCBI taxonomy): Eukaryota > Viridiplantae > Streptophyta > Magnoliopsida > Ericales > Theaceae > Camellia > Camellia granthamiana. The sequence continues at coordinate 60,648 of JAXFYN010000680.1, forward strand.
ACCTATACGGATTCTCCTGCACAGTGGCAGATATGTAAATACGGCGTTTACTTACCATTTCTCACGCATTGCGCTTCGAACACTCGAACACCTATACGGATTCTCCTGCATAGTGGCAGATATGTTAATACGCCGTTTACTTATCATTTCTCACGCATTACGCTTCGAACAGTCGAACACCTATACGGATTCTGCCGCACAGTGGCAGATACGTAAATACGGCGTTTACTTACCATTTCTCACGCATTAGGGTTCGAACACTCGATCACCTATACGGATTCTCTTGCACAGTGGCAGATATGTAAATACGACGTTTACTCACCATTTCTCATGCATTAGGGTTCGAACACTCGTACACCTACACGGATTCTCCTGCACAGTGGCAGATATGTAAATACGACGTTTACTTACCATTTCTCAGGCATTAGGGTTCGAACACTCGAACACCTATACGGATTCTCCTGCACAGTGGCAGATATGTAAATACGGCGTTTACTTACCATTTCTCACGCATTAGGGTTCGAACAATCGAACAGCTACACGGATTCTCCTGCACAGTGGCAGATATGTAAATACGGCGTTTACTGACCATTTCTCACGCATTAGGGTTCGAACACACGAACACCTATACGGATTCTCCTGTACAGTGGCAGATATGTAAATACGGCGTTTACTTCCCATTTCTCACGCATTACCGTTCGAACACTCGAACACCTATACGGATTCTCCTGCACAGTGGTAGATATGTAAATACGGCGTTTACTTGCCATTTCTCACGCATTACGCTTCGAACACTTGAACACCTACACGGATTCTCCTGCACAGTGGCAGATACGTAAATACGACGTTTACTTACCATTTCTCATGCATTAGGGTTCGAACAATCGAACACCTATACGGATTCTCCTGCATAGTGGCAGAGATGTAAATACGGCGTTTACTTACCATTTCTCACGCATTGGGGTTCGAACAATCGAACACCTACACGGATTCTCCTGCACAGTGGCAGATATGTAAATACGACGTTTACTTACCATTTCTCACGCGTTACGCTTCGAACACTCGAACACCTATATGGATTCTCCTGCACAGTGGCAGATATGTAAATACGGCGTTTACTTACCATTTCTCACGCATTACGGTTCGAACACTCGAACACCTATACGGATTCTCCTGCACAGTGGCAGATATGTAAATACGGCGTTTACTTACCATTTCTCACGCATTGGGGTTCGAACAATCGAACACCTACGCGGATTCTCCGGCACAGTGGCAGATATGTAAATACGGCGTTTACTTACCATTTCTCACGCATTACGGTTCGAACACTCAAACACCTATACGGATTCTCCTGCACAGTGGCAGATATGTAAATACGGCGTTTACTTACCATTTCTCACGCATTACGCTTCGAACACTCGAACACCTATACGGATTCTCCTGCACAGTGGCAGATATGTAAATACGGCGTTTACTTACCATTTCTCACGCATTGGGGTTCGAACAATCGAACACCTACACGGATTCTCCGGCACAGTGGCAGATATGTAAATACGGCGTTTACTTACCATTTCTCACGCATTACGGTTCGAACCCTCAAACACCTATACGGATTCTCCTGCACAGTGGCAGATATGTAAATACGGCGTTTACTTACCATTTCTCACGCATTGCGCTTCGAACACTCGAACACCTATACGGATTCTCCTGCATAGTGGCAGATATGTTAATACGGCGTTTACTTACCATTTCTCACGCATTACGCTTCGAACAGTCGAACCCCTATACGGATTCTCCCGCACAGTGGCAGATACGTAAATACGGCGTTTACTTACCATTTCTCACGCATTAGGGTTCGAACACTCGATCACCTATACGAATTCTCTTGCACAGTGGCAGATATGTAAATACGACGTTTACTTACCATTTCTCACGCATTACGCTTCGAACACTCGAACACCAATACGGATTCTCCTGCACAGTGGCAGATATGTAAATACGGCGTTTACTTACCATTTCTCACGCATTACGGTTCGAACACTCGAACACCTATACGGATTCTCCTGCACAGTGGCAGATATGTAAATACGGCGTTTACTTACCATTTCTCACGCATTGCGCTTCGAACACTCGAACACCTATACGGATTCTCCTGCATAGTGGCAGATATGTTAATACGCCGTTTACTTACCATTTCTCACGCATTACGCTTCGAACAGTCGAACACCTATACGGATTCTGCCGCACAGTGGCAGATACGTAAATACGGCGTTTACTTACCATTTCTCACGCATTAGGGTTCGAACACTCGATCACCTATACGGATTCTCTTGCACAGTGGCAGATATGTAAATACGACGTTTACTCACGATTTCTCATGCATTAGGGTTCGAACACTCGTACACCTACACGGATTCTCCAGCACAGTGGCAGATATGTAAATACGACGTTTACTTACCATTTCTCAGGCATTAGGGTTCGAACATTCGAACACCTATACGGATTCTCCTGCACAGTGGCAGATATGTAAGTACGGCGTTTACTTACCATTTCTCACGCATTAGGGTTCGAACAATCGAACAGCTACACGGATTCTCCTGCACAGTGGCAGATATGTAAATACGACGTTTACTGACCATTTCTCACGCATTATGGTTCGAACACACGAACACCTATACGGATTCTCCTGTACAGTGGCAGATATGTAAATACGGCGTTTACTTCCCATTTCTCACGCATTACCGTTCGAACACTCGAACACCTATACGGATTCTCCGGCACAGTGGTAGATATGTAAATACGGCGTTTACTTGCCATTTCTCACGCATTACGCTTCGAACACTCGAACACCTACACGGATTCTCATGCACAGTGGCAGATACGTAAATACGACGTTTACTTACCATTTCTCATGCATTAGGGTTCGAACAATCGAACACCTATACGGATTCTCCTGCATAGTGGCAGATATGTAAATACGGCGTTTACTTACCATTTCTCACGCATTAGGGTTCGAACAATCGAACACCTACACGGATTCTCCTGCACAGTGGCAGATATGTAAACAAGGCGTTTACTGACCATTTCTCACGCATTAGGGTTCGAACACACGAACACCTATACGGATTCTCCTGCACAGTGGCAGATATGTAAATACGGCGTTTACTTACCATTTCTCACGCATTACCATTCGAACACTCGAACACCTATACGGATTCTCCTGCACAGTGGTAGATATGTAAATACGGCGTTTACTTACCATTTCTCACGCATTACGCTTCGAACACTCGAACACCTACACGGATTCTCCTGCACAGTGGCAGATACGTAAATACGACGTTTACTTACCATTTCTCATGCATTAGGGTTCGAACAATCGAGCACCTATACGGATTGTCCTGCATAGTGGCAGATATGTAAATACGGCGTTTACTTACCATTTCTCACGCATTAGGGTTCGAACAATCGAACACCTACACGGATTCTCCTGCACAGTGGCAGATATGTAAATACGGCGTTTACTTACCATTTCTCACGCATTAGGGTTCGAACAATAAAACACCTACACGGATTCTCCTGCACAGTGGCAGATATGTACATACGACGTTTACTTACCATTTCTCACGCATTACGCTTCGAACACTCGAACACCTATACAGATTCTCCTGCACAGTGGCAGATATGTAAATACGGCGTTTACTTACCATTTCTCACGCATTACGGTTCGAACACTCGAACACCTATACGGATTCTCCTGCACAGTGGCAGATATGTAAATACGGCGTTTACTTACCATTTCTCACGCATTACGCTTCGAACACTCGTACACCTATACGGATTCTCCTGCAGAGTGGCAGATATGTAAATACGGCGTTTACTTACCATTTCTCACGCATTACCGTTCGAACACTCGAACACCTATACGGATTCTCCTGCACAGTGGCAGATATGTAAATACGGCGTTTACTTACCATTTCTCACGCATTACGCTTCGAACACTCGAACACCTACACGGATTCTCCTACACAGTGGCAGATATGTAAATACGACGTTTACTGACCATTTCTCATGCATTAGGGTTCGAACACTCGAACACCTATACGGATTCTCCTGCACAGTGGCAGATATGTAAATACGGCGTTTACTTACCATTTCTCACGCATTACGGTTCGAACACTCGATCACCTATACGAATTCTCTTGCACAGTGGCAGATATGTAAATACGACGTTTACTTACCATTTCTCACGCATTACGCTTCGAACACTCGAACACCAATACGGATTCTCCTGCACAGTGGCAGATATGTAAATACGGCGTTTACTTACCATTTCTCACGCATTACGGTTCGAACACTCGAACACCTATACGGATTCTCCTGCACAGTGGCAGATATGTAAATACGACGTTTACTTACCATTTCTCACGCATTACGCTTCGAACACTCGTACACCTATACGGATTCTTCTGCAGAGTGGCAGATATGTAAATATGGCGTTTACTTACCATTTCTCACGCATTACTGTTCGAACACTCGAACACCTATACGGATTCTCCTGCACAGTGGCAGATATGTAAATACGGCGTTTACTTACCATTTCTCACGCATTACGCTTCGAACACTCGAACACCTACACGGATTCTCCTACACAGTGGCAGATATGTAAATACGACGTTTACTGACCATTTCTCATGCATTAGGGTTCGAACACTCGAACACCTATACGGATTCTCCTGCACAGTGGCAGATATGTAAATACGGCGTTTACTTACCATTTCTCACGCATTGGGGTTCGAACAATCGAACACCTACACGGATTCTCCGGCACAGTGGCAGATATGTAAATACGGCGTTTACTTACCATTTCTCACGCATTACGGTTCGAACCCTCAAACACCTATACGGATTCTCCTGCACAGTGGCAGATATGTAAATACGGCGTTTACTTACCATTTCTCACGCATTGCGCTTCGAACACTCGAACACCTATACGGATTCTCCTGCATAGTGGCAGATATGTTAATACGGTGTTTACTTACCATTTCTCACGCATTACGCTTCGAACAGTCGAACCCCTATGCGGATTCTCCCGCACAGTGGCAGATACGTAAATACGGCGTTTACTTACCATTTCTCACGCATTAGGGTTCGAACACTCGATCACCTATACGAATTCTCTTGCACAGTGGCAGATATGTAAATACGACGTTTACTTACCATTTCTCACGCATTACGCTTCGAACACTCGAACACCAATACGGATTCTCCTGCACAGTGGCAGATATGTAAATACGGCGTTTACTTACCATTTCTCACGCATTACGGTTCGAACACTCGAACACCTATACGGATTCTCCTGCACAGTGGCAGATATGTAAATACGGCGTTTACTTACCATTTCTCACGCATTACGCTTCGAACACTCGTACACCTATACGGATTCTTCTGCAGAGTGGCAGATATGTAAATACGGCGTTTACTTACCATTTCTCACGCATTTACCGTTCGAACACTCGAACACCTATACGGATTCTCCTGCACAGTGGCAGATATGTAAATACGGCGTTTACTTACCATTTCTCACGCATTACGCTTCGAACACTCGAACACCTACACGGATTCTCCTACACAGTGGCAGATATGTAAATACGACGTTTACTGACCATTTCTCATGCATTAGGGTTCGAACACTCGAACACCTATACGGATTCTCCTGCACAGTGGCAGATATGTAAATACGGCGTTTACTTACCATTTTTCACGCATTGGGGTTCGAACAATCGAACACCTACACGGATTCTCCGGCACAGTGGCAGATATGTAAATACGGCGTTTACTTACCATTTCTCACGCATTACGGTTCGAACCCTCAAACACCTATACGGATTCTCCTGCACAAGTGGCAGATATGTAAATACGGCGTTTACTTACCATTTCTCACGCATTGCGCTTCGAACACTCGAACACCTATACGGATTCTCCTGCATAGTGGCAGATATGTTAATACGGCGTTTACTTACCATTTCTCACGCATTACGCTTCGAAACAGTCGAACCCCTATACGGATTCTCCCGCACAGTGGCAGATACGTAAATACGGCGTTTACTTACCATTTCTCACGCATTAGGGTTCGAACACTCGATCACCTATACGAATTCTCTTGCACAGTGGCAGATATGTAAATACGACGTTTACTTATCATTTCTCACGCATTACGCTTCGAACACTCGAACACCAATACGGATTCTCCTGCACAGTGGCAGATATGTAAATACGGCGTTTACTTACCATTTCTCACCCATTACGGTTCGAACACTCGAACACCTATACGGATTCTCCTGCACAGTGGCAGATATGTAAATACTGGCGTTTACTTACCATTTCTCACGCATTACGCTTCGAACACTCGTACACCTATACGGATTCTTCTGCAGAGTGGCAGATTTGTAAATACGGCGCTTTACTTACCATTTCTCACGCATTACCGTTCGAAACACTCGAACACCTATACGGATTCTCCTGCACAGTGGCAGATATGTAAATACGGCGTTTACTTACCATTTCTCACGCATTACGCATCGAACACTCGAACACCTACACGGATTCTCTTACACAGTGGCAGATATGTAAATACGACGTTTACTGACCATTTCTCATGCATTAGGGTTCGAACACTCGAACACCTATACGGATTCTCCTGCACAGTGGCAGATATGTAAATACGGCGTTTACTTACCATTTTTCACGCATTGGGGTTCGAACAACCGAACACCTACACGGATTCTCCGGCACAGTGGCAGATATGTAAATACGGCGTTTACTTACCATTTCTCACGCATTACGGTTCGAACCCTCAAACACCTATACGGATTCTCCTGCACAGTGGCAGATATGTAAATACGACGTTTACTTTACCATTTCTCACGCATTGCGCTTCGAACACTCGAACACCTATACGGATTCTCCTGCATAGTGGCAGATATGTTAATACGGCGTTTACTTACCATTTCTCACGCATTACGCTTCGAACAGTCGAACCCCTATACGGATTCTCCCGCACAGTGGCAGATACGTAAATACGGCGTTTACTTACCATTTCTCACGCTTTAGGGTTCGAACACTCGATCACCTATACGAATTCTCTTGCACAGTGGCAGATATGTAAATACGACATTTACTCACCATTTCTCATGCATTAGGGTTCGAACACTCGACCACCTATACGGATTCTCCTGCACAGTGGCAGATATGTAAATACGGCGTTTACTTACCATTTCTCACGCATTACGGTTCGAACACTCGAACACCTATACGGATTCTCCTGTACAGTGGCAGATATGTAAATACAGCGTTTACTTACCATTTCTCACGCATTAGAGTTCGAACACACGAACACCTATACGGATTCTCCTGCACAGTGGCAGATATGTAAATACGGCGTTTACTTACCATTTCTCATACATTAGGGTTCGAACACTCGAACACCTACACGGATTCTCCTGCACAGTGGTAGATATGTAAATACGACGTTCGCTTACCAATTCTCACGCATTACGCTTCGAACACTCGAACACCTATACGGATTTTCCTGCACAGTGGCAGATATGTAAATACGGCGTGTACTTACCATTTCTCACGCATTATGGTTCGAACACTCGAACACCTATACGGATTCTCCTGCACAGTGGCAGATATGTAAATACGGCGTTTACTTACCATTTCTCACGCATTACGGTACGAACACTCGAACACCTATACAGATTCTCCTGCACAGTGGCAGATATGTAAATACGACGTTTACTTACCATTTTTCACGCATTGCGCTTCCAACACTCGAACACCTATACGGATTCTCCTGCATAGTGGCAGATATGTTAATACGGCGTTTACTTACCATTTCTCACGCATTACGCTTCGAACAGTCGAACACCTATACGGATTCTGCCGCACAGTGGCAGATACGTAAATACGGCGTTTACTTACCATTTCTCACGCATTAGGGTTCGAACACTCGATCACCTATACGGATTCTCTTGCACAGTGGCAGATATGTAAATACGGCGTTTACTCACCATTTCTCATGTATTAGGGTTCGAACACTCGTGCACCTATACGGATTCTCCTACACAGTGGCAGATATGTAAATACGACGTTTACTGACCATTTCTCATGCATTAGGGTTCGAACACTCGAACACCTATACGGATTCTCCTGCACAGTGGCAGATATGTAAATACGGCGTTTACTTACCATTTTTCACGCAATTGGGGTTCGAACAATCGAACACCTACACGGATTCTCCGGCACAGTGGCAGATATGTAAATACGGCGTTTACTTACCATTTCTCACGCATTACGGTTCGAACCCTCAAACACCTATACGGATTCTCCTGCACAGTGGCAGATATGTAAATACGGCGTTTACTTACCATTTCTCACGCATTACGCTTCGAACACTCGTACACCTATACGGATTCTTCTGCAGAGTGGCAGATATGTAAATACGGCGTTTACTTACCATTTTTCACGCATTGGGGTTCGAACAATCGAACACCTACACGGATTCTCCTGCACAGTGGCAGATATGTAAATATGGCGTTTACTGACCATTTCTCACGCATTAGGGTTCGAACACACGAACACCTATACGGATTCTCCTGCACAGTGGCAGATATGTAAATACGGCGTTTACTTACCATTTCTCACGCATTACGCTTCGAACACTCGTTACGGATTCTTCTGCAGAGTGGCAGATATGTAAATACGGCGTTTACTTACCATTTCTCATGCATTACCGTTCAAACACTCGAACACCTATACGGATTCTCCTACACAGTGGCAGATATGTAAATACGGCGTTTACTTACCATTTCTCACGCATTACGGTTCGAACACTCGAACACCTATACGGATTCTCCTGCACAGTGGCAGATATGTAAATACGGCGCTTTTACTTACCATTTCTCACGCATTACGCTTCGAACACTCGCTACACCTATACGGATTCTTCTACAGAGTGGCAGATATGCAAATACGGCGTTTACTTAGCATTTCTCACGCATTACCGTTCGAAACACTCGAACACCTATACGGATTCTCCTGCACAGTGGCAGATATGTAAATACGGCGTTTACTTACCATTTCTCACGCATTACGCTTCGAAACACTCGAACACCTACACGGATTCTCCTACACAGTGGCAGATATGTAAATACGACGTTTACTGACCATTTCTCATGCATTAGGGTTCGAACACTCGAACACCTATACGGATTCTCCTGCACAGTGGCAGATATGTAAATACCGGCGTTTACTTACCATTTCTCACGCATTGGGGTTCGAACAACTCGAACACCTACACGGATTCTCCGGCACAGTGGCAGATATGTAAATACGGCGTTTACTTACCATTTCTCACGCATTACGGTTCGAACCCTCAAACACCTATACGGATTCTCCTGCACAGTGGCAGATATGTAAATACGGCGTTTACTTACCATTTCTCACGCATTGCGCTTCGAAACACTCGAACACCTATACGGATTCTCCTGCATAGTGGCAGATATGTTAATACGGCGTTTACTTACCATTTCTCACGCATTACGCTTCCGAACAGTCGAACCCCCTATACGGATTCTCCCGCACAGTGGCAGATACGTAAATACGGCGTTTACTTACCATTTCTCACGCATTAGGGTTCGAACACTCGATCACCTATACGAATTCTCTTGCAACAGTGGCAGATATGTAAATACGACGTTTACTCACCATTTCTCATGCATTAGGGTTCGAACACTCGAACACCTATACGGATTCTCCTGCACAGTGGCAGATATGTAAATACGGCGTTTACTTACCATTTCTCACGCATTACGGTCTCGAACACTCGAACACCTATACGGATTCTCCTGCACAGTGGCAGATATGTAAATACAGCGTTTACTTACCATTTCTCACGCATTAGAGTTCGAACACACGAACACCTATACGGATTCTCCTGCACAGTGGCAGATATGTAAATATGGCGTTTACTTACCATTTCTCATACATTAGGGTTCGAACACTCGAACACCTACACGGATTCTCCTGCACAGTGGCAGATATGTAAATACGACGTTCGCTTACCAATTCTCACGCATTGCGCTCTCGAACACTCGAACACCTATACGGATTCTCCTGCATAGTGGCAAGATATGTTAATACGGCGTTTACTTACCATTTCTCACGCATTACGCTTCGAACAGTCGAACCCCTATACGGATTCTCCCGCACAGTGGCAGATACGTAAATACGGCGTTTACTTACCATTTCTCACGCATTAGGGTTCGAACACTCGATCACCTATACGAATTCTCTTGCACAGTGGCAGATATGTAAATACGACGTTTACTCACCTTTTCTCATGCATTAGGGTTCGAACACTCGAACACCTATACGGATTCTCCTGCACAGTGGCAGATATGTAAATACGGCGTTTACTTACCATTTCTCACGCATTACGGTTCGAACACTCGAACACCTATACGGATTCTCCTGCACAGTGGCAGATATGTAAATACAGCGTTTACTTACCATTTCTCACGCATTAGAGTTCGAACACACGAACACCTATACGGATTCTCCTGCACAGTGGCAGATATGTAAATACGGCGTTTACTTACCATTTCTCATACATTAGGGTTCGAACACTCGAACACCTACACGGATTCTCATGCACAGTGGCAGATATGTAAATACGACGTTCGCTTACCAATTCTCACGCATTGCGCTTCGAACACTCGAACACCTATACGGATTTTCCTGCACAGTGGCAGATATGTAAATACGGCGTTTACTTACCATTTCTCACGCATTACGGTTCGAACACTCGAACACCTATACGGATTCTCCTGCACAGTGGCAGATATGTAAATACGGCGTTTACTTACCATTTCTCACGCATTACGGTTCGAACACTCGAACACCTATACGGATTCTCCTGCACAGTGGCAGATATGTAAATACGACGTTTACTTACCATTTTTCACGCATTGCGCTTCGAACACTCGAACACCTATACGGATTCTCTTGCATAGTGGCAGATATGTTAATACGCGTTTACTTACCATTTCTCACGCATTACGCTTCGAACAGTCCGAACACCTATACGGATTCTGTCGCACAGTGGCAGATACGTAAATACGGCGTTTACTTACCATTTCTCACGCATTAGGGTTCGAACACTCGATCACCTATACGGATTCTCTTGCACAGTGGCAGATATGTAAATACGACGTTTACTCACCATTTCTCATGTATTAGGGTTCGAACACTCGTGCACCTATACGGATTCTCCTACACAGTGGCAGATATGTAAATACGACGTTTACTTACCATTTCTCAGGCATTAGGGTTCGAACACTCGAACACCTATACGGATTCTACTGCACAGTGGCAGATATGTAAATACGGCGTTTACTTACCATTTCCCACGCATTAGGGTTCGAACAATCGAACACCTACACGGATTCTCCTGCACAGTGGCAGATATGTAAATACGGCGTTTACTGACCATTTCTCACGCATTAGGGTTCGAACACACGAACACCTATACGGATTCTCCTGCACAGTGGCAGATATGTAAATACGGCGTTTACTTACCATTTCTCACGCATTACCGTTCGAACACTCGAACACCTATACGGATTCTCCTGCACAGTGGTAGATATGTAAATACGGCGTTTACTTACCATTTCTCACGCATTACGCTTCGAACACTCGAACACCTACACGGATTCTCCTGCACAGTAGCAGATACGTAAATACGACGTTTACTTGCCATTTCTCATGCATTAGGGTTCGAACAATCGAGCACCAATACGGATTCTCCTGCATAGTGGCAGATATGTAAATACGGCGTTTACTTACCATTTCTCACGCATTAGGGTTCGAACAATCGAACACCTACACGGATTCTCCTGCACAGTGGCAGATATGTAAATACGGCGTTTACTTACCGTTTCTCACGCATTAGGGTCTCGAACAATAAAACACCTACACGGATTCTCCTGCACAGTGGCAGATATGTAAATACGACGTTTACTTACCATTTCTCACGCATTACGCTTCGAACACTCGAACACGTATACGGATTCTCCTGCACAGTGATAGATATGCAAATACGGCGTTTACTTACCATTTCTCACGCATTACGGTTCGAACACTCGAACACCTATACGGATTCTCCTGCACAGTGGCAGATATGTAAATACGGCGTTTACTTACCATTTCTCACGCATTACGCTTCGAACACTCGAACACCTACACGGATTCTCCTACACAGTGGCAGATATGTAAATACGACGTTTACTGACCATTTCTCATGCATTAGGGTTCGAACACTCGAACACCTACACGGATTCTCCGGCACAGTGGCAGATATGTAAATACGGCGTTTACTTACCATTTCTCACGCATTACGGTTCGAACCCTCAAACACCTATACGGATTCTCCTGCACAGTGGCAGATATGTAAATACGGCGTTTACTTACCATTTCTCACGCATTGCGCTTCGAACACTCGAACACCTATACTGATTCTCCTGCATAGTGGCAGATATGTTAATACGGCGTTTACTTACCATTTCTCACGCATTACGCTTCGAACCGTCGAACCCCTATACGGATTCTCCCGCACAGTGGCAGATACGTAAATACGGCGTTTACTTACCATTTCTCACGCATTAGGGTTCGAACACTCGATCACCTATACGAATTCTCTTGCACAGTGGCAGATATGTAAATACGACGTTTACTCACCATTTCTCATGCATTAGGGTTCGAACACTCGAACACCTATACGGATTCTCCTGCACAGTGGCAGATATGTAAATACGGCGTTTACTTACCATTTCTCACGCATTACGGTTCGAACACTCGAACACCTATACGGATTCTCCTGCACAGTGGCAGATATGTAAATACAGCGTTTACTTACCATTTCTCACGCATTAGAGTTCGAACACACGAACACCTATACGGATTCTCCTGCAGAGTGGCAGATATGTAAATACGGCGTTTACTTACCATTTCTCACGCATTACCGTTCGAACACTCGAACACCTATACGGATTCTCCTGCACAGTGGCAGATATGTAAATACGGCGTTTACTTACCATTTCTCACGCATTACGCTTCGAACACTCGAACACCTACACGGATTCTCCTACACAGTGGCAGATATGTAAATACGACGTTTACTGACCATTTCTCATGCATTAGGGTTCGAACACTCGAACACCTATACGGATTCTCCTGCACAGTGGCAGATATGTAAATACGGCGTTTACTTACCATTTCTCACGCATTGGGGTTCGAACAATCGAACACCTACACGGATTCTCCGGCACAGTGGCAGATATGTAAATACGGCGTTTACTTACCATTTCTCACGCATTACGGTTCGAACCCTCAAACACCTATACGGATTCTCCTGCACAGTGGCAGATATGTAAATACGGCGTTTACTCACCATTTCTCACGCATTGCGCTTCGAACACTCGAACACCTATACGGATTCTCCTGCATAGTGGCAGATATGTTAATACGGCGTTTACTTACCATTTCTCACGCATTACGCTTCGAACCGTCGAACCCCTATACGGATTCTTCCGCACAGTGGCAGATACGTAAATACGGCGTTTACTTACCATTTCTCACGCATTAGGGTTCGAACACTCGATCACCTATACGAATTCTCTTGCACAGTGGCAGATATGTAAATACGACGTTTACTCACCATTTCTCATGCATTAGGGTTCGAACACTCGAACACCTATACGGATTCTCCTGCACAGTGGCAGATATGTAAATACGGCGTTTACTTACCATTTCTCACGCATTACGGTTCGAACACTCGAACACCTATACGGATTCTCCTGCACAGTGGCAGATATGTAAATACAGCGTTTACTTACCATTTCTCACGCATTAGAGTTCGAACACACGAACACCTATACGGATTCTCCTGCACAGTGGCAGATATGTAAATACGGCGTTTACTTACCATTTCTCATACATTAGGGTTCGAACACTCGAACACCTACACGGATTCTCCTGCACAGTGGCAGATATGTAAATACGACGTTCGCTTACCAATTCTCACGCATTACGCTTCGAACACTCGAACACCTATACGGATTTTCCTGCACAGTGGCAGATATGTAAATACGGCGTTTACTTACCATTTCTCACGCATTACGGTTCGAACACTCGAACACCTACACGGATTCTCCTGCACAGTGGCAGATATGTAAATACGGCGTTTACTGACCATTTCTCACGCATTAGGGTTCGAACACACGAACACCTATACGGATTCTCCTGCACAGTGGCAGATATGTAAATACGACGTTTACTTACCATTTCTCACGCATTACCGTTCGAACACTCGAACACCTATACGGATTCTACTGCACAGTGGCAGATATGTAAATACGGCGTTTACTTACCATTTCCCACGCATTAGGGTTCGAACAATCGAACACCTACACGGATTCTCCTGCACAGTGGCAGATATGTAAATACGGCGTTTACTGACCATTTCTCACGCATTAGGATTCGAACACACGAACACCTATACGGATTCTCCTGCACAGTGGCAGATATGTAAATACGGCGTTTACTTACCATTTCTCACGCATTACCGTTCGAACACTCGAACACCTATACGGATTCTCCTGCACAGTGGTAGATATGTAAATACGGCGTTTACTTACCATTTCTCACGCATTACGCTTCGAACACTCGAACACCTACACGGATTCTCCTGCACAGTAGCAGATACGTAAATACGACGTTTACTTGCCATTTCTCATGCATTAGGGTTCGAACAATCGAGCACCAATACGGATTCTCCTGCATAGTGGCAGATATGTAAATACGGCGTTTACTTACCATTTCTCACGCATTAGGGTTCGAACAATCGAACACCTACACGGATTCTCCTGCACAGTGGCAGATATGTAAATACGGCGTTTACTTACCGTTTCTCACGCATTAGGGTTCGAACAATAAAACACCTACACGGATTCTCCTGCACAGTGGCAGATATGTAAATACGACGTTTACTTACCATTTCTCACGCATTACGCTTCGAACACTCGAACACGTATACGGATTCTCCTGCACAGTGATAGATATGCAAATACGGCGTTTACTTACCATTTCTCACGCATTACGGTTCGAACACTCGAACACCTATACGGATTCTCCTGCACAGTGGCAGATATGTAAATACGGCGTTTACTTACCATTTCTCACGCATTACGCTTCGAACACTCGAACACCTACACGGATTCTCCTACACAGTGGCAGATATGTAAATACGACGTTTACTGACCATTTCTCATGCATTAGGGTTCGAACACTCGAACACCTATACGGATTCTCCTGCACAGTGGCAGATATGTAAATACGGCGTTTACTTACCATTTCTCACGCATTGGGGTTCGAACAATCGAACACCTACACGGATTCTCCGGCACAGTGGCAGATATGTAAATACGGCGTTTACTTACCATTTCTCACGCATTACGGTTCGAACCCTCAAACACCTATACGGATTCTCCTGCACAGTGGCAGATATGTAAATACGGCGTTTACTTACCATTTCTCACGCATTGCGCTTCGAACACTCGAACACCTATACTGATTCTCCTGCATAGTGGCAGATATGTTAATACGGCGTTTACTTACCATTTCTCACGCATTACGCTTCGAACCGTCGAACCCCTATACGGATTCTCCCGCACAGTGGCAGATACGTAAATACGGCGTTTACTTACCATTTCTCACGCATTAGGGTTCGAACACTCGATCACCTGTACGAATTCTCTTGCACAGTGGCAGATATGTAAATACGACGTTTACTCACCATTTCTCATGCATTAGGGTTCGAACACTCGAACACCTATACGGATTCTCCTGCACAGTGGCAGATATGTAAATACGGCGTTTACTTACCATTTCTCACGCATTACGGTTCGAACACTCGAACACCTATACGGATTCTCCTGCACAGTGGCAGATATGTAAATACAGCGTTTACTAACCATTTCTCACGCATTAGAGTTCGAACACACGAACACCTATACGGATTCTCCTGCAGAGTGGCAGATATGTAAATACGGCGTTTACTTACCATTTCTCACGCATTACCGTTCGAACACTCGAACACCTATACGGATTCTCCTGCACAGTGGCAGATATGTAAATACGGCGTTTACTTACCATTTCTCACGCATTACGCTTCGAACACTCGAACACCTACACGGATTCTCCTACACAGTGGCAGATATGTAAATACGACGTTTACTGACCATTTCTCATGCATTAGGGTTCGAACACTCGAACACCTATACGGATTCTCCTGCACAGTGGCAGATATGTAAATACGGCGTTTACTTACCATTTCTCACGCATTGGGGTTCGAACAATCGAACACCTACACGGATTCTCCGGCACAGTGGCAGATATGTAAATACGGCGTTTACTTACCATTTCTCACGCATTACGGTTCGAACCCTCAAACACCTATACGGATTCTCCTGCACAGTGGCAGATATGTAAATACGGCGTTTACTTACCATTTCTCACGCATTGCGCTTCGAACACTCGAACACCTATACGGATTCTCCTGCATAGTGGCAGATATGTTAATACGGCGTTTACTTACCATTTCTCACGCATTACGCTTCGAACCGTCGAACCCCTATACGGATTCTTCCGCACAGTGGCAGATACGTAAATACGGCGTTTACTTACCATTTCTCACGCATTAGGGTTCGAACACTCGATCACCTATACGAATTCTCTTGCACAGTGGCAGATATGTAAATACGACGTTTACTCACCATTTCTCATGCATTAGGGTTCGAACACTCGAACACCTATACGGATTCTCCTGCACAGTGGCAGATATGTAAATACGGCGTTTACTTACCATTTCTCACGCATTACGGTTCGAACACTCGAACACCTATACGGATTCTCCTGCACAGTGGCAGATATGTAAATACAGCGTTTACTTACCATTTCTCACGCATTAGAGTTCGAACACAGGAACACCTATACGGATTCTTCTGCACAGTGGCAGATATGTAAATACGGCGTTTACTTACCATTTCTCATACATTAGGGTTCGAACACTCGAACACCTACACGGATTCTCCTGCACAGTGGCAGATATGTAAATACGACGTTCGCTTACCAATTCTCACGCATTACGCTTCGAACACTCGAACACCTATACGGATTTTCCTGCACAGTGGCAGATATGTAAATACGGCGTTTACTTACCATTTCTCACGCATTACGGTTCGAACACTCGAACACCTATACGGATTCTCCTGCACAGTGGCAGATATGTAAATACGGCGTTTACTTACCATTTCTCACGCATTACGGTTCGAACACTCGAACACCTATACGGATTCTCCTGCCCAGTGGCAGATATGTAAATACGACGTTTACTTACCATTTCTCACGCATTGCGCTTCGAACACTCGAACACCTATACGGATTCTCCTGCAAAGTGGCAGATATGTTAATACGGCGTTTACTTACCATTTCTCACGCATTACGCTTCGAACAGTCGAACACCTATACGGATTCTGCCGCACAGTGGCAGATACGTAAATACGGCGTTTACTTACCATTTCTCACGCATTAGGGTTCGAACACTCGATCACCTATACGGATTCTCTTGCACAGTGGCAGATATGTAAATACGACGTTTACTCACCATTTCTCATGCATTAGGGTTCGAACACTCGTGCACCTATACGGATTCTCCTGCACAGTGGCAGATATGTAAATACGACGTTTACTTACCATTTCTCAGGCATTAGGGTTCGAACACTCGAACACCTATACGGATTCTCATGCACAGTGGCAGATATGTAAATACGGCGTTTAGTTACCATTTCTCACACATTAGGGTTCGAACAATCGAACACCTACACGGATTCTCCTGGACAGTGGCAGATATGTAAATACGGCGTTTACTGACCATTTCTCACGCATTAGGGTTCGAACACATGAACACCTATACGGATTCTCCTGCACAGTGGCAGATATGTAAATATGGCGTTTACTTACCATTTCTCACGCATTACCGTTCGAACACTCGAACACCTATACGGATTCTCCTGCACAGTGGTAGATATGTAAATACGGCGTTTACTTACCAGTTCTCACGCATTACGCTTCGAACACTCGAACACCTACACGGATTCTCCTGCACAGTGGCAGATACGTAAATACGACGTTTACTTACCATTTCTCATGCATTAGGGTTCGAACAATCGAGCACCAATACGGATATTCCTGCATAGTGGCAGATATGTAAATACGGCGTTTACTTACCATTTCTCATGCATTAGGGTTCGAACAATCGAACACCTACACGGATTCTCCTGCACAGTGGCAGATATGTAAATACGGCGTTTACTTACCGTTTCTCACGCATTAGGGTTCGAACAATAAAACACCTACATGGATTCTCCTGCACAGTGGCAGATATGTAAATACGACGTTTACTTACCAATTCTCACGCATTACGCTTCGAACACTCGAACACCTATACGGATTCTCCTGCACAGTGGCAGATATGTAAATACGGCGTTTACTTACCATTTCTCACGCATTACGGTTCGAACACTCGAACACCTATACGGATTCTCCTGCACAGTGGCAGATATGTAAATACGGTGTTTACTTACCATTTCTCACGCATTACGCTTCGAACACTCGTACACCTATACGGATTCTCCTGCAGAGTGGCAGATATGTAAATACGGCGTTTACTTACCATTTCTCACGCATTACCGTTCGAACACTCGAACACCTATACGGATTCTCCTGCACAGTGGCAGATATGTAAATACGGCGTTTACTTACCATTTCTCACGCATTACGCTTCGAACACTCGAACACCTACACGGATTCTCCTACACAGTGGCAGATATGTAAATACGACGTTTACTGACCATTTCTCATGCATTAGGGTTCGAACACTCGAACACCTATACGGATTCTCCTGCACAGTGGCAGATATGTAAATACGGCGTTTACTTACCATTTCTCACGCATTGGGGTTCGAACAATCGAACACCTACACGGATTCTCCGGCACAGTGGCAGATATGTAAATACGGCGTTTACTTACCATTTCTCACGCATTACGATTCGAACCCTCAAACACCTATACGGATTCTCCTGCACAGTGGCAGATATGTAAATACAGCGTTTACTTACCACTTCTCACGCATTGCGCTTCGAACACTCGAACACCTATACGGATTCTCCTGCATAGTGGCAGATATGTTAATACGGCGTTTACTTACCATTTCTCACGCATTACGCTTCGAACAGTCGAACCCCTATACGGATTCTCCCGCACAGTGGCATATACGTAAATACGGCGTTTACTTACCATTTCTCACGCATTAGGGTTCGAACACTCGATCACCTATACGAATTCTCTTGCACAGTGGCAGATATGTAAATACGACGTTTACTCACCATTTCTCATGCATTAGGGTTCGAACACTCGAACACCTATACGGATTCTCCTGCACAGTGGCAGATATGTAAATACGGCGTTTACTTACCATTTCTCACGCATTACGGTTCGAACACTCGAACACCTATACGGATTCTCCTGCACAGTGGCAGATATGTAAATACAGCGTTTACTTACCATTTCTCACGCATTAGAGTTCGAACACAGGAACACCTATACGGATTCTCCTGCACAGTGGCAGATATGTAAATACGGCGTTTACTTACCATTTCTCATACATTAGGGTTCGAACACTCGAACACCTACACGGATTCTCCTGCACAGTGGCAGATATGTAAAGACGACGTTCGCTTACCAATTCTCACGCATTACGCTTCGAACACTCGAACACCTATACGGATTTTCCTGCACAGTGGCAGATATGTAAATACGGCGTTTACTTGACATTTCTCACGCATTACGGTTCGAACACTCGAACACCTATACGGATTCTCCTGCACAGTGGCAGATATGTAAATACGGCGTTTACTTACATTTCTCACGCATTACGGTTCGAACACTCGAACACCTATACGGATTCTCCTGCCCAGTGGCAGATATGTAAATACGACGTTTTACTTACCATTTCTCACGCATTGCGCTTCGAACACTCGAACACCTATACGGATTCTCCTCAAAGTGGCAGATATGTTAATACGGCGTTTACTTACCATTTCTCACGCATTACGCTTCGAACAGTCGAACACCTATACGGATTCTACCGCACAGTGGCAGATACGTAAATATGGCGTTTACTTACCATTTCTCACGCATTAGGGTTCGAACACTCGATCACCTATACGGATTCTCTTGCACAGTGGCAGATATGTAAATACGACGTTTACTCACCATTTCTCATGCATTAGGGTTCGAACACTCGTGCACCTATACGGATTCTCCTGCACAGTGGCAGATATGTAAATACGACGTTTACTTACCATTTCTCAGGCATTAGGGTTCGAACACTCGAACACCTATACGGATTCTCCTGCACAGTGGCAGATATGTAAATACGGCGTTTACTTACCATTTCTCACGCATTAGGGTTCGAACAGTCGAACACCTACACGGATTCTCCTGCACAGTGGCAGATATGTAAATACGGCGTTTACTGACCATTTCTCACGCATTAGGGTTCGAACACATGAACACCTATACGGATTCTCCTGCACAGTGGCAGATATGTAAATATGGCGTTTACTTACCATTTCTCACGCATTACCGTTCGAACACTCGAACACCTATACGGATTCTCCTGCACAGTGGTAGATATGTAAATACGGCGTTTACTTACCATTTCTCACGCATTACGCTTCGAACACTCGAACACCTACACGGATTCTCCTGCACAGTGGCAGATACGTAAATACGACGTTTACTTACCATTTCTCATGCATTAGGGTTCGAACAATCGAGCACCAATACGGATTCTCCTGCATAGTGGCAGATATGTAAATACGGCGTTTACTTACCATTTCTCACGCATTAGGGTTCGAACAATCGAACACCTACACGGATTCTCCTGCACAGTGGCAGATATGTAAATACGGCGTTTACTTACCATTTCTCACGCATTAGGATTCGAACAATCGAACACCTACACAGATTCTCCTGCACAGTGGCAGATATGTAAATACGACGTTTACTTACCATTTCTCACGCATTACGCTTCGAACACTCGAACACCTATACGGATTCTCCTGCACAGTGGCAGATATGTAAATACGGCGTTTACTTACCATTTCTCACGTATTACGGTTCGAACACTCGAACACCTATACGGATTCTCCTGCGCAATGGCAAATATGTAAATACGGCGTTTACTTACCATTTCTCACGCATTACGCTTCGAACACTCGTACACCTATACGGATTCTCCTGCAATGTGGCAGATATGTAAATACGGCGTTTACTTACCATTTCTCACGCATTACGGTTCGAACACTCGAACACCTATACGGATTCTCCTGCACAGTGGCAGATATGTAAATACGGCGTTTACTTACCATTTCTCACGCATTACGGTTCGAACACTCGAACACCTATACGGATTCTCCTGCACAGTGGCAGATATGTAAATACAGCGTTTACTTACCATTTCTCACGCATTAGAGTTCGAACACACGAACACCTATACGGATTCTCCTGCACAGTGGCAGATATGTAAATACGGCGTTTACTTACCATTTCTCATACATTAGGGTTCGAACACTCGAACACCTACACGGATTCTCCTGCACAGTGGCAGATATGTAAATACGACGTTCGCTTACCAATTCTCACGCATTACGCTTCGAACACTCGAACAGCTATACGGATTTTCCTGCACAGTGGCAGATATGTAAATACGGCGTTTACTTACCATTTCTCACGCATTACGGTTCGAACACTCGAACACCTATACGGATTCTCCTGCACAGTGGCAGATATGTAAATACGGCGTTTACTTACCATTTCTCACGCATTACGGTTCGAACACTCGAACACCTATACGGATTCTCCTGCCCAGTGGCAGATATGTAAATACGACGTTTACTTACCATTTCTCACGCATTGCGCTTCGAACACTCGAACACCTATACGGATTCTCCTGCAAAGTGGCAGATATGTTAATACGGCGTTTACTTACCATTTCTCACGCATTACGCTTCGAACAGTCGAACACCTATACGGATTCTGCCGCACAGTGGCAGATACGTAAATACGGCGTTTACTTACCATTTCTCACGCATTAGGGTTCGAACACTCGATCACCTATACGGATTCTCTTGCACAGTGGCAGATATGTAAATACGACGTTTACTCACCATTTCTCATGCATTAGGGTTCGAACACTCGTGCACCTATACGGATTCTCCTGCACAGTGGCAGATATGTAAATACGACGTTTACTTTCCATTTCTCAGGCATTAGGGTTCGAACACTCGAACACCTATACGGATTCTCCTGCACAGTGGCAGATATGTAAATACGGCGTTTACTTACCATTTCTCACGCATTAGGGTTCGAACAATCGAACACCTACACGGATTCTCCTGGACAGTGGCAGATATGTAAATACGGCGTTTACTGACCATTTCTCACGCATTAGGGTTCGAACACATGAACACCTATACGGATTCTCCTGCACAGTGGCAGATATGTAAATACGGCGTTTACTTACCATTTCTCACGCATTACCGTTCGAACACTCGAACACCTATACGGATTCTCCTGCACAGTGGTAGATATGTAAATACGGCGTTTACTTACCAGTTCTCACGCATTACGCTTCGAACACTCGAACACCTACACGGATTCTCCTGCACAGTGGCAGATACGTAAATACGACGTTTACTTACCATTTCTCATGCATTAGGGTTCGAACAATCGAGCACCAATACGGATTCTCCTGCATAGTGGCAGATATGTAAATACGGCGTTTACTTACCATTTCTCACGCATTAGGGTTCGAACAATCGAACACCTACACGGATTCTCCTGCACAGTGGCAGATATGTAAATACGGCGTTTACTTACCGTTTCTCACGCATTAGGGTTCGAACAATAAAACACCTACACGGATTCTCCTGCACAGTGGCAGATATGTAAATACGACGTTTACTTACCAATTCTCACGCATTACGCTTCGAACACTCGAACACCTATACGGATTCTCCTGCACAGTGGCAGATATGTAAATACGGCGTTTACTTACCATTTCTCACGCATTACGGTTCGAACACTCGAACACCTATACGGATTCTCCGGCACAGTGGCAGATATGTAAATACGGTGTTTACTTACCATTTCTCACGCATTACGCTTCGAACACTCGTACACCTATACGGATTCTCCTGCAGAGTGGCAGATATGTAAATACGGCGTTTACTTACCATTTCTCACGCATTACCGTTCGGACACTCGAACACCTATACGGATTCTCCTGCACAGTGGCAGATATGTAAATACGGCGTTTACTTACCATTTCTCACGCATTACGCTTCGAACACTCGAACACCTACACGGATTCTCCTACACAGTGGCAGATATGTAAATACGACGTTTACTGACCATTTCTCATGCATTAGGGTTCGAACACTCGAACACCTATACGGATTCTCCTGCACAGTGGCAGATATGTAAATACGGCGTTTACTTACCATTTCTCACGCATTGGGGTTCGAACAATCGAACACCTACACGGATTCTCCGGCACAGTGGCAGATATGTAAATATGGCGTTTACTTACCATTTCTCACGCATTACGGTTCGAACCCTCAAACACCTATACGGATTCTCCTGCACAGTGGCAGATATGTAAATACAGCGTTTACTTACCACTTCTCACGCATTGCGCTTCGAACACTCGAACACCTATACGGATTCTCCTGCATAGTGGCAGATATGTTAATACGGCGTTTACTTACCATTTCTCACGCATTACGCTTCGAACAGTCGAACCCCTATACGGATTCTCCCGCACAGTGGCAGATACGTAAATACGGCGTTTACTTACCATTTCTCACGCATTACGGTTCGAACACTCGATCACCTATACGAATTCTCTTGCACAGTGGCAGATATGTAAATACGACGTTTACTCACCATTTCTCATGCATTAGGGTTCGAACACTCGAACACCTATACGGATTCTCCTGCACAGTGGCAGATATGTAAATACGGCGTTTACTTACCATTTCTCACGCATTAGGGTTCGAACAATCGAACACCTACACGGATTCTCCTGGACAGTGGCAGATATGTAAATACGGCGTTTACTGACCATTTCTCACGCATTAGGGTTCGAACACATGAACACCTATACGGATTCTCCTGCACAGTGGCAGATATGTAAATACGGCGTTTACTTACCATTTCTCACGCATTACCGTTCGAACACTCGAACACCTATACGGATTCTCCTGCACAGTGGTAGATATGTAAATACGGCGTTTACTTACCAGTTCTCACGCATTACGCTTCGAACACTCGAACACCTACACGGATTCTCCTGCACAGTGGCAGATACGTAAATACGACGTTTACTTACCATTTCTCATGCATTAGGGTTCGAACAATCGAGCACCAATACGGATTCTCCTGCATAGTGGCAGATATTTAAATACGGCGTTTACTTACCATTTCTCACGCATTAGGGTTCGAACAATCGAACACCTACACGGATTCTCCTGCACAGTGGCAGATATGTAAATACGGCGTTTACTTACCGTTTCTCACGCATTAGGGTTCGAACAATAAAACACCTACACGGATTCTCCTGCACAGTGGCAGATATGTAAATACGACGTTTACTTACCAATTCTCACGCATTACGCTTCGAACACTCGAACACCTATACGGATTCTCCTGCACAGTGGCAGATATGTAAATACGGCGTTTACTTACCATTTCTCACGCATTACGGTTCGAACACTCGAACACCTATACGGATTCTCCGGCACAGTGGCAGATATGTAAATACGGTGTTTACTTACCATTTCTCACGCATTACGCTTCGAACACTCGTACACCTATACGGATTCTCCTGCAGAGTGGCAGATATGTAAATACGGCGTTTACTTACCATTTCTCACGCATTACCGTTCGGACACTCGAACACCTATACGGATTCTCCTGCACAGTGGCAGATATGTAAATACGGCGTTTACTTACCATTTCTCACGCATTACGCTTCGAACACTCGAACACCTACACGGATTCTCCTACACAGTGGCAGATATGTAAATACGACGTTTACTGACCATTTCTCATGCATTAGGGTTCGAACACTCGAACACCTATACGGATTCTCCTGCACAGTGGCAGATATGTAAATACGGCGTTTACTTACCATTTCTCACGCATTGGGGTTCGAACAATCGAACACCTACACGGATTCTCCGGCACAGTGGCAGATATGTAAATATGGCGTTTACTTACCATTTCTCACGCATTACGGTTCGAACCCTCAAACACCTATACGGATTCTCCTGCACAGTGGCAGATATGTAAATACAGCGTTTACTTACCACTTCTCACGCATTGCGCTTCGAACACTCGAACACCTATACGGATTCTCCTGCATAGTGGCAGATATGTTAATACGGCGTTTACTTACCATTTCTCACGCATTACGCTTCGAACAGTCGAACCCCTATACGGATTCTCCCGCACAGTGGCAGATACGTAAATACGGCGTTTACTTACCATTTCTCACGCATTACGGTTCGAACACTCGATCACCTATACGAATTCTCTTGCACAGTGGCAGATATGTAAATACGACGTTTACTCACCATTTCTCATGCATTAGGGTTCGAACACTCGAACACCTATACGGATTCTCCTACACAGTGGCAGATATGTAAATACGGCGTTTACTTACCATTTCTCACGCATTACGGTTCGAACACTCGAACACCTATACGGATTCTCCTGCACAGTGGCAGATATATAAATACAGCGTTTACTTAACATTTCTCACGCATTAGAGTTCGAACACAGGAACACCTATACGGATTCTCCTGCACAGTGGCAGATATGTAAATACGGCGTTTACTTACCATTTCTCATACATTAGGGTTCGAACACTCGAACACCTACACGGATTCTCCTGCACAGTGGCAGATATGTAAAGACGACGTTCGCTTACCATTTCTCACGCATTACGCTTCGAACACTCGAACACCTATACGGATTTTCCTGCACAGTGGCAGATATGTAAATACGGCGTTTACTTGACATTTCTCACGCATTACGGTTCGAACACTCGAACACCTATACGGATTCTCCTGCACAGTGGCAGATATGTAAATACGGCGTTTACTTACCATTTCTCACGCATTACGGTTCGAACACTCGAACACCTATACGGATTCTCCTGCCCAGTGGCAGATATGTAAATACGACGTTTACTTACCATTTCTCACGGATTGCGCTTCGAACACTCGAACACCTATACGGATTCTCCTGCAAAGTGGCAGATATGTTAATACGGCGTTTACTTACCATTTCTCACGCATTACGCTTCGAACAGTCGAACACCTATACGGATTCTGCCGCACAGTGGCAGATACGTAAATATGGCGTTTACTTACCATTTCTCACGCATTAGGGTTCGAACACTCGATCACCTATACGGATTCTCTTGCACAGTGGCAGATATGTAAATACGACGTTTACACACCATTTCTCATGCATTAGGGTTCGAACACTCGTGCACCTATACGGATTCTCCTGCACAGTGGCAGATATGTAAATACGACGTTTACTTACCATTTCTCAGGCATTAGGGTTCGAACACTCGAACACCTATACGGATTCTCCTGCACAGTGGCAGATATGTAAATACGGCGTTTACTTACCATTTCTCACGCATTAGGGTTCGAACAGTCGAACACCTACACGGATTCTCCTGCACAGTGGCAGATATGTAAATACGGCGTTTACTGACCATTTCTCACGCATTAGGGTTCGAACACATGAACACCTATACGGATTCTCCTGCACAGTGGCAGATATGTAAATATGGCGTTTACTTACCATTTCTCACGCATTACCGTTCGAACACTCGAACACCTATACGGATTCTCCTGCACAGTGGTAGATATGTAAATACGGCGTTTACTTACCATTTCTCACGCATTACGCTTCGAACACTCGAACACCTACACGGATTCTCCTGCACAGTGGCAGATACGTAAATACGACGTTGACTTACCATTTCTCATGCATTAGGGTTCGAACAATCGAGCACCAATACGGATTCTCCTGCATAGTGGCAGATATGTAAATACGGCGTTTACTTACCATTTCTCACGCATTAGGGTTCGAACAATCGAACACCTACACGGATTCTCCTGCACAGTGGCAGATATGTAAATACGGCGTTTACTTACCATTTCTCACGCATTAGGATTCGAACAATCGAACACCTACACAGATTCTCCTGCATAGTGGCAGATATGTAAATACGACGTTTACTTACCATTTCTCACGCATTACGCTTCGAACACTCGAACACCTATACGGATTCTCCTGCACAGTGGCAGATATGTAAATACGGCGTTTACTTACCATTTCTCACGTATTACGGTTCGAACACTCGAACACCTATACGGATTCTCCTGCGCAATGGCAAATATGTAAATACGGCGTTTACTTACCATTTCTCACGCATTACGCTTCGAACACTCGTACACCTATACGGATTCTCCTGCAGAGTGGCAGATATGTAAATACGGCGTTTACTTACCATTTCTCACGCATTACGGTTCGAACACTCGAACACCTATACGGATTCTCCTGCACAGTGGCAGATATGTAAATACGGCGTTTACTTACCATTTCTCACGCATTACGCTTCGAACACTCGAACACCTACACGGATTCTCCTACACAGTGGCAGATATGTAAATACGACGTTTACTGACCATTTCTCATCCATTAGGGTTCGAACACTCGAACACCTATACGGATTCTCTTGCACAGTGGCAGATATGTAAATACGGCGTTTACTTACCATTTCTCACGCATTACGCTTCGAACACTCGAACACCTATACGGATTCTCCTGCACAGTGGCAGCTACGTAAATACGGCGTTTACTTACCATTTCTCACGTATTAGGGTTCGAACACTCGAACACCTATACGGATTCTCCTGCACAGTGGCAGATATGTAAAGACGGCGTTTACTTACCATTTCTCACGCATTACGGTTCGAACACTTGAACACCTATACGGATTCTCCTGCACAGTGGCAAATATGTAAATACGTCGTTTACTTACCATTTCTCATGCATTATGCTTCGACCACTCGAACACCTATACGGATTCTCCTGCACAGGGGCAGATATGTAAATACGGCGTTACTTACCCTTTCTCAAGCATTAGGGTTCGAACACACGAACACCTATACGGATACTCCTGCACAGTGGCAGATATGTAAATACGGCGTTTACTTACCATTTCTCACGCATTACGCTTCGAACACTCGAACACCTATACGGATTCTCCTGCACAGTGGCAGATATGTAAATACGGCGTTTACTTACCATTTCTCACGTATTACGGTTCGAACACTCGAACACCTATACGGATTCTCCTGCGCAGTGGCAGATATGTAAATACGGCGTTTACTTACCATTTCTCAGGTATTACGGTTCGAACACTCGAACACCTATACGGATTCTCCTGCACAGTGGCAGATATGTAAATACGGCGTTTACTTACCATTTCTCACGCATTACGCTTCGAACACTCGAACACCTACACGGATTCTCCTACACAGTGGCAGATATGTAAATACGACGTTTACTGACCATTTCTCATGCATTAGGGTTCGAACACTCGAACACCTATACGGATTCTCCTGCACAGTGGCAGATATGTAAATACGGTGTTTACTTACCATTTCTCACGCATTGGGGTTCGAACAATCGAACACCTACACGGATTCTCCGGCACAGTGGCAGATATGTAAATACGGCGTTTACTTACCATTTCTCACGCATTACGGTTCGAACCCTCAAACACCTATACGGATTCTCCTGCACAGTGGCAGATATGTAAATACGGCGTTTACTTACCATTTCTCGCGCATTGCGCTTCGAACACTCGAACACCTATACTGATTCTCCTGCATAGTGGCAGATATGTTAATACGGCGTTTACTTACCATTTCTCACGCATTACGCTTCGAACCGTCGAACCCCTATACGGATTCTCCCGCACAGTGGCAGATACGTAAATACGGCGTTTACTTACCATTTCTCACGCATTAGGGTTCGAACACTCGATCACCTATACGAATTCTCTTGCACAGTGGCAGATATGGAAATACGACGTTTACTCACCATTTCTCATGCATTAGGGTTCGAACACTCGAACACCTATACGGATTCTCCTGCACAGTGGCAGATATGTAAATACGGCGTTTACTTACCATTTCTCACGCATTACGGTTCGAACACTCGAACACCTATACGGATTCTCCTGCACAGTGGCAGATATGTAAATACAGCGTTTACTTACCATTTCTCACGCATTAGAGTTCGAACACACGAACACCTATACGGATTCTCCTGCAGAGTGGCAGATATGTAAATACGGCGTTTACTTACCATTTCTCACGCATTACCGTTCGAACACTCGAACACCTATACGGATTCTCCTGCACAGTGGCAGATATGTAAATACGGCGTTTACTTACCATTTCTCACGCATTACGCTTCGAACACTCGAACACCTACACGGATTCTCCTACACAGTGGCAGATATGTAAATACGACGTTTACTGACCATTTCTCATGCATTAGGGTTCGAACACTCGAACACCTATACGGATTCTCCTGCACAGTGGCAGATATGTAAATACGGCGTTTACTTACCATTTCTCACGCATTAGGGTTCGAACAATCGAACACCTACACGGATTCTCCGGCACAGTGGCAGATATGTAAATACGGCGTTTACTTACCATTTCTCACGCATTACGGTTCGAACCCTCAAACACCTATACGGATTCTCCTGCACAGTGGCAGATATGTAAATACGGCGTTTACTTACCATTTCTCACGCATTGCGCTTCGAACACTCGAACACCTATACGGATTCTCCTGCATAGTGGCAGATATGTTAATACGGCGTTTACTTACCATTTCTCAGGCATTACGCTTCGAACCGTCGAACCCTTATACGGATTCTTCCGCACAGTGGCAGATACGTAAATACGGCGTTTACTTACCATTTCTCACGCATTGGGGTTCGAACACTCGATCACCTATACGAATTCTCTTGCACAGTGGCAGATATGTAAATACGACGTTTACTCACCATTTCTCATGCATTAGGGTTCGAACACTCGAACACCTATACGGATTCTCCTGCACAGTGGCAGATATGTAAATACGGCGTTTACTTACCATTTCTCACGCATTACGGTTCGAACACTCGAACACCTATACGGATTCTCCTGCACAGTGGCAGATATGTAAATACAGCGTTTACTTACCATTTCTCACGCATTAGAGTTCGAACACACGAACACCTATACGGATTCTCCTGCACAGTGGCAGATATGTAAATACGGCGTTTACTTACCATTTCTCATACATTAGGGTTCGAACACTCGAACACCTACACGGATTCTCCTGCACAGTGACAGATATGTAAATACGACGTTCGCTTACCAATTCTCACGCATTACGCTTCGAACACTCGAACACCTATACGGATTTTCCTGCACAGTGGCAGATATGTAAATACGGCGTTTACTTACCATTTCTCACGCATTACGGTTCGAACACTCGAACACCTATACGGATTCTCCTGCACAGTGGCAGATATGTAAATACGGCGTTTACTTACCATTTCTCACGCATTACGGTTCGAACACTCGAACACCTAGACGGATTCTCCTGCCCAGTGGCAGATATCTAAATATGACGTTTACTTACCATTTCTCACGCATTGCGCTTCGAACACTCGAACACCTATACGGATTCTCCTGCAAAGTGGCAGATATGTTAATACGGCGTTTACTTACCATTTCTCACGCATTACGCTTCGAACAGTCGAACACCTATACGGATTCTGCCGCACAGTGGCAGATACGTAAATACGGCGTTTACTTACCATTTCTCACGCATTAGGGTTCGAACACTCGATCACCTATACGGATTCTCTTGCACAGTGGCAGATATGTAAATACGACGTTTACTCACCATTTCTCATGCATTAGGGTTCGAACACTCGATCACCTATACGGATTCTCTTGCACAGTGGCAGATATGTAAATACGACGTTTACTCACCATTTCTCATGCATTAGGGTTCGAACACTCGTGCACCTATACGGATTCTCCTGCACAGTGGCAGATATGTAAATACGACGTTTACTTACCATTTCTCAGGCATTAGGGTTCGAACACTCGAACACCTATACGGATTCTCCTGCACAGTGGCAGATATGTAAATACGGCGTTTACTTACCATTTCTCACGCATTAGGGTTCGAACAATCGAACACCAACACGGATTCTCCTGGACAGTGGCAGATATGTAAATACGGCGTTTACTGACCATTTCTCACGCATTAGGGTTCGAACACATGAACACCTATACGGATTCTCCTGCACAGTGGCAGATATGTAAATACGGCGTTTACTTACCATTTCTCACGCATTACCGTTCGAACACTCGAACACCTATACGGATTCTCCTGCACAGTGGTAGATATGTAAATACGGCGTTTACTTACCATTTCTCACGCATTACGCTTCGAACACTCGAACACCTACACGGATTCTCCTGCACAGTGGCAGATACGTAAATACGACGTTTACTTACCATTTCTCATGCATTAGGGTTCGAACAATCGAGCACCAATACGGATTCTCCTGCATAGTGGCAGATATGTAAATACGGCGTTTACTTACCATTTCTCACGCATTAGGGTTCGAACAATCGAACACCTACACGGATTCTCCTGCACAGTGGCAGATATGTAAATACGGCGTTTACTTACCGTTTCTCACGCATTAGGGTTCGAACAATAAAACACCTACACGGATTCTCCTGCACAGTGGCAGATATGTAAATACGACGTTTACTTACCATTTCTCACGCATTACGCTTCGAACACTCGAACACCTATACGGATTCTCCTGCACAGAGGCAGATATGTAAATACGGCGTTTACTTACCATTTCTCACGCATTACGGTTCGAACACTCGAACACCTATACGGATTCTCCTGCACAGTGGCAGATATGTAAAGACGACGTTCGCTTACCAATTCTCACGCATTACGCTTCGAACACTCGAACACCTATACGGATTTTCCTGCACAGTGGCAGATATGTAAATACGGCGTTTACTTACCATTTCTCACGCATTACGGTTCGAACAGTCGAACACCTATACGGATTCTCCTGCACAGTGGCAGATATGTAAATACGGCGTTTACTTACCATTTCTCACGCATTACGGTTCGAACACTAGAACACCTATACGGATTCTCCTGCCCAGTGGCAGATATGTAAATACGACGTTTACTTACCATTTCTCACGCATTGCGCTTCGAACACTCGAACACCTATACGGATTCTCCTGCAAAGTGGCAGATATGTTAATACGGCGTTTACTTACCATTTCTCACGCATTACGCTTCGAACAGTCGAACACCTATACGGATTCTGCCGCACAGTGGCAGATACGTAAATATGGCGTTTACTTACCATTTCTCACGCATTAGGGTTCGAACACTCGATCACCTATACGGATTCTCTTGCACAGTGGCAGATATGTAAATACGACGTTTACTCACCATTTCTCATGCATTAGGGTTCGAACACTTGTGCACCTATACGGATTCTCCTGCACAGTGGCAGATATGTAAATACGACGTTTACTTACCATTTCTCAGGCATTAGCGTTCGAACACTCCAACACCTATACGGATTCTCCTGCACAGTGGCAGATATGTAAATACGGCGTTTACTTACCATTTCTCACGCATTAGGGTTCGAACAATCGAACACCTACACGGATTCTCCTGCACAGTGGCAGATATGTAAATACGGCGTTTACTTACCATTTCTCACGCATTAGGGTTCGAACACATGAACACCTATACGGATTCTCCTGCACAGTGGTAGATATGTAAATACGGCGTTTACTTACCATTTCTCACGCATTACGCTTCGAACACTCGAACACCTACACGGATTCTCCTGCACAGTGGCAGATACGTAAATACGACGTTTACTTACCATTTCTCATGCATTAGGGTTCGAACAATCGAGCACCAATACGGATTCTCCTGCATAGTGGCAGATATGTAAATACGGCGCTTACTTACCATTTCTCACGCATTAGGGTTCGAACAATCGAACACCTACACGGATTCTCCTGCACAGTGGCAGATATGTAAATACGGCGTTTACTTACCATTTCTCACGCATTAGGGTTCGAACAATCGAACACCTACACAGATTCTCCTGCACAGTGGCAGATATGTAAATACGACGTTTACTTACCATTTCTCACGCATTATGCTTCGAACACTCGAACACCTATACGGATTCTCCTGCACAGTGGCAGATATGTAAATACGGCGTTTACTTACCATTTCTCACGTATTACGGTTCGAACACTCGAACACCTATACGGATTCTCCTGCGCAGTGGCAGATATGTAAATACGGCGTTTACTTACCATTTCTCACGCATTACGCTTCGAACACTCGTACACCTATACGGATTCTCCTGCAGAGTGGCAGATATGTAAATACGGCGTTCACTTACCATTTCTCACGCATTACGGTTCGAACACTCGAACACTTATACGGATTCTCCTGCACAGTGGCAGATATGTAAATACGGCGTTTACTTACCATTTCTCACGCATTACGCTTCGAACACTCGAACACCTACACGGATTCTCCTACACAGTGGCAGATATGTAAATACGACGTTTACTGACCATTTCTCATGCATTAGGGTTCGAACACTCGAACACCTATACGGATTCTCTTGCACAGTGGCAGATATGTAAATACGGCGTTTACTTACCATTTCTCACGCATTACGCTTCGAACACTCGAACACCTATACGGATTCTCCTGCACAGTGGCAGCTACGTAAATACGGCGTTTATTTACCATTTCTCACGTATTAGGGTTCGAACACTCGAACACCTATACGGATTATCCTGCACAGTGGCAGATATGTAAAGACGGCGTTTACGTACCATTTCTCACGCATTACGGTTCGAACACTTGAACACCTATAAGGATTCTCCTGCACAGTGGCAAATATGTAAATACGTCGTTTACTTACCATTTCTCACGCATTATGCTTCGACCACTCGAACACCGATACGGATTCTCCTGCACAGGGGCAGATATGTAAATACGGCATTACTTACCCTTTCTCAAGCATTAGGGTTCGAACACACGAACACCTATACGGATACTCCTGCACAGTGGCAGAGATGTAAATACGGCGTTTACTTACCATTTCTCACGCATTACGCTTCGAACACTCGAACACCTATACGGATACTCCTGCACAGTGGCAGATATGTAAATACGGCGTTACTTACCCTTTCTCACGCATTAGGGTTCGAACTCACGAACACCTATACGGATACTCTTGCACAGTGGCAGATATGTAAATACGGCGTTTACCTACCATTTCTCACGCATTACGCTTCGAACACTCGAACCCCTAAACGGATTCTCCTGCACAGTGGCAGATATGTAAATACACCGTTTACTTACCATTTCTCACGCATTACGGTTCGAACACTCGAACACCTACACGGATTCTCCTGCACAGTGGCCGATATGTAAATACGGCGTTTACTTACCATTTCTCACGCATTACGCTTCGAACACTCGAACACCTATACGGATTCTCCTGCACAGTGCCAGCTACGTAAATACGGCGTTTACTTACCCTTTCTCACGCATTAGGGTTCGAACACACGAACACCTATACGGATACTCCTGCACAGTGGCAGATATGCAAATACGGCGTTTACTTACCATTTCTCACGCATTACGCTTCGAACACTAGAACACCTATACGGATTCTCCTGCACAGTGGCAGATATGTAAATACGGTGTTACTTACCCTTTCTCACGCATTAGGGTTCGAACACACGAACACCTATACGGATACTCCTGCACAGTGGCAGATATGTAAATACGGCGTTTACTTACCATTTCTCACGCATTAGGGTTCGAACACTCGAACACCTATACGGATTCTCCTGCACAGTGGCAGATATGTAAATACGGCGTTTACTTACCATTTCTCACGCATTAGGGT
The DNA here is from genome assembly GCA_036172215.1 of Camellia granthamiana. Lineage (NCBI taxonomy): Eukaryota > Viridiplantae > Streptophyta > Magnoliopsida > Ericales > Theaceae > Camellia > Camellia granthamiana. The sequence goes on from JAXFYN010000680.1 coordinate 96,067, forward strand.
TCGAACACTCGAATACCTACGCGGATTCTCCGGCACAGTGGCAGATATGTAAATACGACATTTACTTACCATTTCTCATGCATTAGGGTTCGAACACTCGAACACCTATACGGATTCTCCTGCACAGTGGCAGATCTGTAAATACGGCGTTTACTTACCATTTCTCACGCATTAGTGTTCGAACAATCGAACACCTACACGGATTCACCTGCAGAGTGGTAGATATGGAAATAGGGCGTTTACTTACCATTTCTCACGCATTATGGTTCGAACACACGAACACCAATACGGATTCTCCTGCACAGTGGCGGATATGTAAATACGGCGTTTACTTACCATTTCTCACGCATTACGGTTCGAACACTCGAACACCTATACGGATTCTCCTACACCGTGGCAGATATGTAAATACGGCGTTTACTTACCATTTCTCACGCATTACGCTTCGAACACTCGAACACCTATACGGATTCTCCTGCACAGTGGCAGATATGTAAATACGGCGTTACTTACCCTTTCTCACGCATTAGGGTTCGAACACACGAACACCTATACGGATACTCCTGCACAGTGGCAGATATGTAAATACGGCGTTTACCTACCATTTCTCACGCATTACGCTTCGAACACTCGAACACCTATACGGATACTCCTGCACAGTGGCAGATATGTAAATACGGCGTTACTTACCATTTCTCACGCATTGCGCTTCGAACACTCGAACACCTATACGGATTCTCCTGCAAAGTGGCAGATATGTTAATACGGCGTTTACTTACCATTTCTCACGCATTACGCTTCGAACAGTCGAACACCTATACGGATTCTGCCGCACAGTGGCAGATACGTAAATATGGCGTTTACTTACCATTTCTCACGCATTAGGGTTCGAACACTCGATCACCTATACGGATTCTCTTGCACAGTGGCAGATATGTAAATACGACGTTTACTCACCATTTCTCATGCATTAGGGTTCGAACACTTGTGCACCTATACGGATTCTCCTGCACAGTGGCAGATATGTAAATACGACGTTTACTTACCATTTCTCAGGCATTAGGGTTCGAACACTCGAACACCTATACGGATTCTCCTGCACAGTGGCAGATATGTAAATACGGCGTTTACTTACCATTTCTCACGCATTAGGGTTCGAACAATCGAACACCTACACGGATTCTCCTGCACAGTGGCAGATATGTAAATACGGCGTTTACTGACCATTTCTCACGCATTAGGGTTCGAACACATGAACACCTATACGGATTCTCCTGCACAGTGGCAGATATGTAAATATGGCGTTTACTTACCATTTCTCACGCATTACCGTTCGAACACTCGAACACCTATACGGATTCTCCTGCACAGTGGTAGATATGTAAATACGGCGTTTACTTACCATTTCTCACGCATTACGCTTCGAACACTCGAACACCTACACGGATTCTCCTGCACAGTGGCAGATACGTAAATACGACGTTTACTTACCATTTCTCATGCATTAGGGTTCGAACAATCGAGCACCAATACGGATTCTCCTGCATAGTGGCAGATATGTAAATACGGCGTTTACTTACCATTTCTCACGCATTAGGGTTCGAACAATCGAACACCTACACGGATTCTCCTGCACAGTGGCAGATATGTAAATACGGCGTTTACTTACCATTTCTCACGCATTAGGGTTCGAACAATCGAACACCTACACAGATTCTCCTGCACAGTGGCAGATATGTAAATACGACGTTTACTTACCATTTCTCACGCATTATGCTTCGAACACTCGAACACCTATACGGATTCTCCTGCACAGTGGCAGATATGTAAATACGGCGTTTACTTACCATTTCTCACGTATTACGGTTCGAACACTCGAACACCTATACGGATTCTCCTGCGCAGTGGCAGATATGTAAATACGGCGTTTACTTACCATTTCTCACGCATTACGCTTCGAACACTCGTACACCTATACGGATTCTCCTGCAGAGTGGCAGATATGTAAATACGGCGTTCACTTACCATTTCTCACGCATTACGGTTCGAACACTCGAACACCTATACGGATTCTCCTGCACAGTGGCAGATATGTAAATACGGCGTTTACTTACCATTTCTCACGCATTACGCTTCGAACACTCGAACACCTACACGGATTCTCCTACACAGTGGCAGATATGTAAATACGACGTTTACTGACCATTTCTCATGCATTAGGGTTCGAACACTCGAACACCTATACGGATTCTCTTGCACAGTGGCAGATATGTAAATACGGCGTTTACTTACCATTTCTCACGCATTACGCTTCGAACACTCGAACACCTATACGGATTCTCCTGCACAGTGGCAGCTACGTAAATACGGCGTTTATTTACCATTTCTCACGTATTAGGGTTCGAACACTCGAACACCTATACGGATTATCCTGCACAGTGGCAGAGATGTAAAGACGGCGTTTACGTACCATTTCTCACGCATTACGGTTCGAACACTTGAACACCTATACGGATTCTCCTGCACAGTGGCAAATATGTAAATACGTCGTTTACTTACCATTTCTCACGCATTATGTTTCGACCACTCGAACACCGATACGGATTCTCCTGCACAGGGGCAGATATGTAAATACGGCATTACTTACCCTTTCTCAAGCATTAGGGTTCGAACACACGAACACCTATACGGATACTCCTGCACAGTGGCAGAGATGTAAATACGGCGTTTACTTACCATTTCTCACGCATTACGCTTCGAACACTCGAACACCTATACGGATACTCCTGCACAGTGGCAGATATGTAAATACGGCGTTACTTACCCTTTCTCACGCATTAGGGTTCGAACTCACGAACACCTATACGGATACTCTTGCACAGTGGCAGATATGTAAATACGGCGTTTACCTACCATTTCTCACGCATTACGCTTCGAACACTCGAACCCCTAAACGGATTCTCCTGTACAGTGGCAGATATGTAAATACACCGTTTACTTACCATTTCTCACGCATTACGGTTCGAACACTCGAACACCTACACGGATTCTCCTGCACAGTGGCCGATATGTAAATACGGCGTTTACTTACCATTTCTCACGCATTACGCTTCGAACACTCGAACACCTATACGGATTCTCCTGCACAGTGGCAGCTACGTAAATACGGCGTTTACTTACCCTTTCTCACGCATTAGGGTTCGAACACACGAACACCTATACGGATACTCCTGCACAGTGGCAGATATGCAAATACGGCGTTTACTTACCATTTCTCACGCATTACGCTTCGAACACTCGAACACCTACACGGATTCTCCTGCACAGTGGCCGATATGTAAATACGGCGTTTACTTACCATTTCTCACGCATTACGCTTCGAACACTCGAACACCTATACGGATTCTCCTGCACAGTGGCAGCTACGTAAATACGGCGTTTACTTACCCTTTCTCACGCATTAGGGTTCGAACACACGAACACCTATACGGATACTCCTGCACAGTGGCAGATATGCAAATACGGCGTTTACTTACCATTTCTCACGCATTACGCTTCGAACACTAGAACACCTATACGGATTCTCCTGCACAGTGGCAGATATGTAAATACGGTGTTACTTACCCTTTCTCACGCATTAGGGTTCGAACACACGAACACCTATACGGATACTCCTGCACAGTGGCAGATATGTAAATACGGCGTTTACTTACCATTTCTCACGCATTACGCTGCGAACACTCGAACACCTATACGGATTCTCCTGCACAGTGGCAGATATGTAAATACGGCGTTTACTTACCATTTCTCACGCATTAGGGTTCGAACACTCGAACACCTACGCGGATTCTCCGGCACAGTGGCAGATATGTAAATACGACATTTACTTACCATTTCTCATGCATTAGGGTTCGAACACTCGAACACCTATACGGATTCTCCTGCACAGTGGCAGATCTGTAAATACGGCGTTTACTTACCATTTCTCACGCATTAGTGTTCGAACAATCGAACACCTACACGGATTCACCTGTAGAGTGGTAGATATGGAAATAGGGCGTTTACTTACCATTTCTCACGCATTATGGTTCGAACACACGAACACCAATACGGATTCTCCTGCACAGTGGCGGATATGTAAATACGGCGTTTACTTACCATTTCTCACGCATTACGGTTCGAACACTCGAACACCTATACGGATTCTCCTACACCGTGGCAGATATGTAAATACGGCGTTTACTTACCATTTCTCACGCATTACGCTTCGAACACTCGAACACCTATACGGATTCTCCTGCACAGTGGCAGATATGTAAATACGGCGTTACTTACCCTTTCTCACGCATTAGGGTTCGAACACACGAACACCTATACGGATACTCCTGCACAGTGGCAGATATGTAAATACGGCGTTTACCTACCATTTCTCACGCATTACGCTTCGAACACTCGAACACCTATACGGATACTCCTGCACAGTGGCAGATATGTAAATACGGCGTTACTTACCATTTCTCACGCATTGCGCTTCGAACACTCGAACACCTATACGGATTCTCCTGCAAAGTGGCAGATATGTTAATACGGCGTTTACTTACCATTTCTCACGCATTACGCTTCGAACAGTCGAACACCTATACGGATTCTGCCGCACAGTGGCAGATACGTAAATATGGCGTTTACTTACCATTTCTCACGCATTAGGGTTCGAACACTCGATCACCTATACGGATTCTCTTGCACAGTGGCAGATATGTAAATACGACGTTTACTCACCATTTCTCATGCATTAGGGTTCGAACACTTGTGCACCTATACGGATTCTCCTGCACAGTGGCAGATATGTAAATACGACGTTTACTTACCATTTCTCAGGCATTAGGGTTCGAACACTCGAACACCTATACGGATTCTCCTGCACAGTGGCAGATATGTAAATACGGCGTTTACTTACCATTTCTCACGCATTAGGGTTCGAACAATCGAACACCTACACGGATTCTCCTGCACAGTGGCAGATATGTAAATACGGCGTTTACTGACCATTTCTCACGCATTAGGGTTCGAACACATGAACACCTATACGGATTCTCCTGCACAGTGGCAGATATGTAAATATGGCGTTTACTTACCATTTCTCACGCATTACCGTTCGAACACTCGAACACCTATACGGATTCTCCTGCACAGTGGTAGATATGTAAATACGGCGTTTACTTACCATTTCTCACGCATTACGCTTCGAACACTCGAACACCTACACGGATTCTCCTGCACAGTGGCAGATACGTAAATACGACGTTTACTTACCATTTCTCATGCATTAGGGTTCGAACAATCGAGCACCAATACGGATTCTCCTGCATAGTGGCAGATATGTAAATACGGCGTTTACTTACCATTTCTCACGCATTAGGGTTCGAACAATCGAACACCTACACGGATTCTCCTGCACAGTGGCAGATATGTAAATACGGCGTTTACTTACCATTTCTCACGCATTAGGGTTCGAACAATCGAACACCTACACAGATTCTCCTGCACAGTGGCAGATATGTAAATACGACGTTTACTTACCATTTCTCACGCATTATGCTTCGAACACTCGAACACCTATACGGATTCTCCTGCACAGTGGCAGATATGTAAATACGGCGTTTACTTACCATTTCTCACGTATTACGGTTCGAACACTCGAACACCTATACGGATTCTCCTGCGCAGTGGCAGATATGTAAATACGGCGTTTACTTACCATTTCTCACGCATTACGCTTCGAACACTCGTACACCTATACGGATTCTCCTGCAGAGTGGCAGATATGTAAATACGGCGTTCACTTACCATTTCTCACGCATTAGGGTTCGAACACTCGAACACCTATACGGATTCTCCTGCACAGTGGCAGATATGTAAATACGGCGTTTACTTACCATTTCTCACGCATTACGCTTCGAACACTCGAACACCTACACGGATTCTCCTACACAGTGGCAGATATGTAAATACGACGTTTACTGACCATTTCTCATGCATTAGGGTTCGAACACTCGAACACCTATACGGATTCTCTTGCACAGTGGCAGATATGTAAATACGGCGTTTACTTACCATTTCTCACGCATTACGCTTCGAACACTCGAACACCTATACGGATTCTCCTGCACAGTGGCAGCTACGTAAATACGGCGTTTATTTACCATTTCTCACGTATTAGGGTTCGAACACTCGAACACCTATACGGATTATCCTGCACAGTGGCAGATATGTAAAGACGGCGTTTACGTACCATTTCTCACGCATTACGGTTCGAACACTTGAACACCTATACGGATTCTCCTGCACAGTGGCAAATATGTAAATACGTCGTTTACTTACCATTTCTCACGCATTATGCTTCGACCACTCGAACACCGATACGGATTCTCCTGCACAGGGGCAGATATGTAAATACGGCATTACTTACCCTTTCTCAAGCATTAGGGTTCGAACACACGAACACCTATACGGATACTCCTGCACAGTGGCAGAGATGTAAATACGACGTTTACTTACCATTTCTCACGCATTACGCTTCGAACACTCGAACACCTATACGGATACTCCTGCACAGTGGCAGATATGTAAATACGGCGTTACTTACCATTTCTCACGCATTAGGGTTCGAACTCACGAACACCTATACGGATACTCTTGCACAGTGGCAGATATGTAAATACGGCGTTTACCTACCATTTCTCACGCATTACGCTTCGAACACTCGAACCCCTAAACGGATTCTCCTGCACAGTGGCAGATATGTAAATACACCGTTTACTTACCATTTCTCACGCATTACGGTTCGAACACTCGAACACCTACACGGATTCTCCTGCACAGTGGCCGATATGTAAATACGGCGTTTACTTACCATTTCTCACGCATTACGCTTCGAACACTCGAACACCTATACGGATTCTCCTGCACAGTGGCAGCTACGTAAATACGGCGTTTACTTACCCTTTCTCACGCATTAGGTTCGAACACACGAACACCTATACGGATACTCCTGCACAGTGGCAGATATGCAAATACGGGCGTTTACTTACCATTTCTCACGCATTACGCTTCGAACACTAGAACACCTATACGGATTCTCCTGCACAGTGGCAGATATGTAAATACGGTGTTACTTACCCTTTCTCACGCATTAGGGTTCGAACACACGAACACCTATACGGATACTCCTGCACAGTGGCAGATATGTAAATACGGCGTTTACTTACCATTTCTCACGCATTACGCTGCGAACACTCGAACACCTATACGGATTCTCCTGCACAGTGGCAGATATGTAAATACGGCGTTTACTTACCATTTCTCACGCATTAGGGTTCGAACACTCGAACACCTACGCGGATTCTCCGGCACAGTGGCAGATATGTAAATACGACATTTACTTACCATTTCTCATGCATTAGGGTTCGAACACTCGAACACCTATACGGATTCTCCTGCGTTTACTTACCATTTCTCACGCATTAGTGTTCGAGACAATCGAACACCTACACGGATTCACCTGCAGAGTGGGTAGATATGGAAATAGGGCGTTTACTTACCATTTCTCACGCATTATGGTTCGAACACACGAACACCAATACGGATTCTCCTGCACAAGTGGCGGATATGTAAATACGGCGTTTACTTACCATTTCTCACCGCATTACGGTTCGAACACTCGAACACCTATACGGATTCTCCCTACACCGTGGCAGATATGTAAATACGGCGTTTACTTACCATTTCTCACGCATTATGCTTCGACCACTCGAACACCTATACGGATTCTCCTGCACAGTGGCAGATATGTAAATACGGCGTTACTTACCCTTTCTCACGCATTAGGGTTCGAACACTACGAACACCTATACGGATACTCCTGCACAGTGGCAGATATGCAAATACGGCGTTTACTTACCATTTCTCACGCATTACGCTTCGAACACTAGAACACCTATACGGATTCTCCTGCACAAGTGGCAGATATGTAAATACGGTGTTACTTACCCTTTCTCACGCATTAGGGTTCGAACACACGAACTCCTATACGGATACTCCTGCACAGTGGCAGATATGTAAATACGGGCGTTTACTTACCATTTCTCATGCATTACGCTTCGAACACATCGAACACCCTATACGGATTCTCCTGCACAGTGGCAGATATGTAAAATACGGCGTTTACTTACCATTTTCTCACGCATTACGGTTCGAACACTCGAACACCCTACACGGATTCTCCTGCACAGTGGCCGATATGTAAATATGGCGTTTACTTACCATTTTCTCACGCATTACGCTTCGAACGCTTCGAACACCTATACGGATTCTCCTGCACAGTGGCAGCTACAATAAATACGGCGTTTACTTACCATTTCTCACGCATTAGGGTTCGAACACCTCGAACACCTATACGGATTCTCCTGCACAGTGGGCAGATATGTAAAGACGGCGTTTACTTACCATTTCTCACGCATTACGGTTCGAACACTTGAACACCTATACGGATTCCTCCTGCACAGTGGCAGATATGTAAATACGTCGTTTACTTACCATTTCTCACGCATTACGCTTCGAACACTCGAACACCTATACGGATTCTCCTGCACAGTGGCAGCTACGTAAATACGGCGTTTACTTACCATTTCTCACGCATTAGGGTTCGAACACTCGAACACCTATACGGATTCTCCCTGCACAGTGGCAGATATGTAAAGACGGCGTTTACTTTACCATTTCTCACGCATTACGGTTCGAACACTTGAACACCTATGCGGATTCTCCTGCACAGTGGCAGATATGTAAATACGTCGTTTACTTACCATTTCTCACGCATTATGCTTCGACCACTTCGAACACCTATACGGATTCTCCTGCACAGGGGCAGATATGTAAATACGGCGTTACTTACCCTTTCTCAAGCATTAGGGGTTCGAACACACGAACACCTATACGGATACTCCTGCACAGTGGCAGATATGTACACACGGCGTTTACTTACCATTTCTCACGCATTACGTTTCGAACACTCGAACACCTATACGGATTCTCCTGCACAGTGGCAGATATGTAAATACGGCGTTACTTACCCTTTCTCACGCATTAGGGTTCGAACACACGACGAACACCTATACGGATTCTCCTGCACAGTGGCAGATATGTAAATACAGCGTTTACCTACCATTTCTCACGCATTACGCTTCGAACACTCGAACACCTATACGGATTCTCCTGCACAGTGGCAGATATGTAAATACAGCGTTTACTTACCATTTCTCACGCATTACGGTTCGAACACTCGAACACCTACACGGATTCTCCTGCACAGTGGCCGATATGTAAATACGGCGTTTACTTACCATTTCTCACGCATTACGCTTCGAACACTCGAACACCTATATGGATTCTCCTGCACAGTGGCAGCTACGTAAATACGGCGTTTACTTACCATTTCTCACGCATTAGGGTTCGAACACTCGAACACCTATACGGATTCTCCTGCACCGTGGCAGATATGTAAAGACGGCGTTTACTTACCATTTCTCACGCATTACGGTTCGAACACTTGAACACCTATACGGATTCTCCTGCACAGTGGCAGATATGTAAATACGTCGTTTACTTACCATTTCTCACGCATTATGCTTCGACCACTCGAACACCAATACGGATTCTCCTGCACAGCGGCAGATATGTAAATACGGCGTTACTTACCCTTTCTCACGCATTAGGGTTCGAACACACGAACACCTATACGGATACTCCTGCACAGTGACAGATATGCAAATATGGCGTTTACTTACCATTTCTCACGCATTACGCTTCGAACACTAGAACACCTATACGGATTCTCCTGCACAGTGGCAGATATGTAAATACGGTGTTACTTACCCTTTCTCACGCATTAGGGTTCGAACACACGAACACCTATACGGATACTCCTGCACAGTGGCAGATATGTAAATACGGCGTTTACTTACCATTTCTCACGCATTACGCTTCGAACACTCGAACACCTATACGGATTCTCCTGCACAGTGGCAGATAGGTAAATACGGCGTTTACTTACCATTTCTCACGCATTAGGGTTCGAACACTCGAACACCTACGCGGATTCTCCGGCACCGTGGCAGATATGTAAATACGACATTAGGGTTCGAACACTCGAACACCTATACGGATTCTCCTGCACAGTGGCAGATCTGTAAATACGGCGTTTACTTACCATTTCTCACGCATTAGTGTTCGAACAATCGAACACCTACACGGATTCACCTGCAGAGTGGCAGATATGGAAATAGGGCGTTTACTTACCATTTCTCACGCATTATGGTTCGAACACACGAACACCAATACGGATTCTCCTGTACAGTGGCGGATATGTAAATACGGCGTTTACTTACCATTTCTCACGCATTACGGTTCGAACACTCGAACACCTATACGGATTCTCCTACACCGTGGCAGATATGTAAATACGGCGTTTACTTACCGTTTCTCACGCATTACGCTTCGAACACTCGAACACCTATACGGATTCTCCTGCACTGTGGCAGATATGTAAATACGGCGTTTACTTACCATTTCTCACGCATTAGGCTTCGAACACTCGAACACCTATACGGATTCTCCTGCACAGTGGCAGATATGTAAATACAGCGTTTACTTACCATTTCTCACGCATTACGGTTCGAACACTCGAACACCTACACGGATTCTCCTGCACAGTGGCCGATATGTAAATACGACGTTTACTTACCATTTCTCACGCATTACGCTTCGAACACTCGAACACCTATACGGATTCTCCTGCACAGTGGCAGATATGTAAATACGGCGTTACTTACCCTTTCTCACGCATTAGGGTTCGAACACACGAACACCTATACGGATACTCTTGCACAGTGGCAGATATGTAAATACGGCGTTTACCTACCATTTCTCACGCATTACGCTTCGAACACTCGAACACCTATACGGATTCTCCTGCACAGTGGCAGATATGTAAATATAACGTTTACTTACCATTTCTCACGCATTACGGTTCGAACACTCGAACACCTACACGGATTCTCCTGCACAGTGGCCGATATGTAAATACGGCGTTTACTTACCATTTCTCACGCATTACGCTTCGAACACTCGAACACCTATACGGATTCTCCTGCACAGTGGCAGCTATGTAAATACGGCGTTTACTTACCATTTCTCACGCATTAGGGTTCGAACACTCGAACACCTATACGGATTCTCCTGCACAGGGGCAGATATGTAAAGACGGCGTTTACTTACCATTTCTCACGCATTACGGTTCGAACACTTGAACACCTATACGGATTCTCCTGCACAGTGGCAGATATGTAAATACGTCGTTTACTTACCATTTCTCACTCATTATGCTTCGACCACTCGAACACCTATACGGATTCTCCTGCACAGTGGCAGATATGTAAATACGGCGTTACTTACCCTTTCTCACGCATTAGGGTTCGAACACAAGAACACCTATACGGATACTCCTGCACAGTGGCAGATATGCAAATACGGCGTTTACTTACCATTTCTCACGCATTACGCTTCGAACACTAGAACACCTATACGGATTCTCCTGCACAGTGGCAGATATGTAAATACGGTGTTACTTACCCTTTCTCACGCATTAGGGTTCGAACACACGAACTCCTATACGGATACTCCTGCACAGTGGCAGATATGTAAATACGGCGTTTACTTACCATTTCTCACGCATTACGCTTCGAACACTCGAACACCTATACGGATTCTCCTGCACAGTGGCAGATATGTAAATACGGCGTTTACTTACCATTTCTCACGCATTAGTGTTCGAACAATCGAACACCTACACGGATTCACCTGCAGAGTGGCAGATATGGAAATAGGGCGTTTACTTACCATTTCTCACGCATTATGGTTCGAACACACGAACACCAATACGGATTCTCCTGCACAGTGGCGGATATGTAAATACGGCGTTTACTTACCATTTCTCACGCATTACGGTTCGAACACTCGAACACCTATACGGATTCTCCTACACCGTGGCAGATATGTAAATACGGCGTTTACTTACCGTTTCTCACGCATTACGCTTCGAACACTCGAACACCTATACGGATTCTCCTGCACAGTGGCAGATATGTAAATACGGCGTTTATTTACCATTTCTCACGCATTAGGCTTCGAACACTCGAACACCTATACGGATTCTCCTGCACAGTGGCAGATATGTAAATACAGCGTTTACTTACCATTTCTCACGCATTACGGTTCGAACACTCGAACACCTACACGGATTCTCCTGCACAGTGGCCGATATGTAAATACGACGTTTACTTACCATTTCTCACGCATTACGCTTCGAACACTCGAACACCTATACGGATTCTCCTGCACAGTGGCAGATATGTAAATACGGCGTTACTTACCCTTTCTCACGCATTAGGGTTCGAACACACGAACACCTATACGGATACTCTTGCACAGTGGCAGATATGTAAATACGGCGTTTACCTACCATTTCTCACGCATTACGCTTCGAACACTCGAACACCTATACGGATTCTCCTGCACAGTGGCAGATATGTAAATACAACGTTTACTTACCATTTCTCACGCATTACGGTTCGAACACTCGAACACCTACACGGATTCTCCTGCACAGTGGCCGATATGTAAATACGGCGTTTACTTACCATTTCTCACGCATTACGCTTCGAACACTCGAACACCTATACGGATTCTCCTGCACAGTGGCAGCTATGTAAATACGGCGTTTACTTACCATTTCTCACGCATTAGGGTTCGAACACTCGAACACCTATATGGATTCTCCTGCACAGTGGCAGATATGTAAAGACAGCGTTTACTTACCATTTCTCACACATTACGGTTCGAACACTTGAACACCTATACGGATTCTCCTGCACAGTGGCAGATATGTAAATACGTCGTTTACTTACCATTTCTCACTCATTATGCTTCGACCACTCGAACACCTATACGGATTCTCCTGCACAGTGGCAGATATGTAAATACGGCGTTACTTACCCTTTCTCACGCATTAGGGTTCGAACACAAGAACACCTATACGGATACTCCTGCACAGTGGCAGATATGCAAATACGGCGTTTACTTACCATTTCTCACGCATTACGCTTCGAACACTAGAACACCTATACGGATTCTCCTGCACTGTGGCAGATATGTAAATACGGTGTTACTTACCCTTTCTCACGCATTAGGGTTCGAACACACGAACTCCTATACGGATACTCCTGCACAGTGGCAGATATGTAAATACGGCGTTTACTTACCATTTCTCACGCATTACGCTTCGAACACTCGAACACCTATACGGATTCTCCTGCACAGTGGCAGATATGTAAATACGGCGTTTACTTAGCATTTCTCACGCATTAGGGTTCGAACACTCGAACACCTACGCGGATTCTCCGGCACAGTGGCAGATATGTAAATACGACATTTACTTACGATTTCTCATGCATTAGGGTTCGAACACTCGAACACCTATACGGATTCTCCTGCACAGTGGCAGATCTGTAAAGACGGCGTTTACTTACCATTTCTCACGCATTAGTGTTCGAACAATCGAACACCTACACGGATTCACCTGCAGAGTGGCAGATATGGAAATAGGGCGTTTACTTACCATTTCTCACGCATTATGGTTCGAACACACGAACACCAATACGGATTCTCCTGCACAGTGGCGGATATGTAAATACGGCGTTTACTTACCATTTCTCACGCATTACGGTTCGAACACTCGAACACCTATACGGATTCTCCTACACCGTGGCAGATATGTAAATACGGCGTTTACTTACCATTTCTCACGCATTACGCTTCGAACACTCGAACACCTATACGGATTCTCCTGCACAGTGGCAGATATGTAAATACGGCGTTTACTTACCATTTCTCACGCATTAGGCTTCGAACACTCGAACACCTATACGGATTCTCCTGCACAGTGGCAGATATGTAAATACAGCGTTTACTTACCATTTCTCATGCATTACGGTTCGAACACTCGAACACCTACACGGATTCTCCTGCACAGTGGCCGATATGTAAATACGACGTTTACTTACCATTTCTCACGCATTACGCTTCGAACACTCAAACACCTATACGGATTCTCCTGCACAGTGGCAGCTACGTAAATACGGCGTTTACTTACCATTTCTCACGCATTAGGGTTCGAACACTCGAACACCTATACGGATTCTCCTGCACAGTGGCAGATATGTAAAGACGGCGTTTACTTACCATTTCTCACGCATTACGGTTCGAACACTTGAACACCTATACGGATTCTCCTGCACAGTGGCAGATATGTAAATACGTCGTTTACTTACCATTTCTCACGCATTATGTTTCGACCACTCGAACACCTATTCGGATTCTCCTGCACAGTGGCAGATATGTAAATACGGCGTTACTTACCCTTTCTCAAGCATTAGGGTTCGAACACACGAACACCTATACGGATACTCCTGCACAGTGGCAGATATGTAAATACGGCGTTTACTTACCATTTCTCACGCATTACGCTTCGAACACTCGAACACCTATACGGATTCTCCTGTACAGTGGCAGATATGTAAATACGGCGTTACTTACCCTTTCTCACGCATTAGGGTTCGAACCCACGAACACCTATACGGATACTCCTGCACAGTGGCAGATATGTAAATACGGCGTTTACTTACCATTTCTCACGCATTACGCTTCGAACACTCGAACACCTATACGGATTCTCCTGCACAGTGGCAGATATGTAAATACAGCGTTTACTTACCATTTCTCACGCATTACGGTTCGAACACTCGAACACCTACACGGATTCTCCTGCACAGTGGCCGATATGTAAATATGGCGTTTACTTACCATTTCTCACGCATTACGCTTCGAACACTCGAACACCTATACGGATTCTCCTGCACAGTGGCAGCTACGTAAATACGGCGTTTACTTACCATTTCTCACGCATTAGGGTTCGAACACTCGAACACCTATACGGATTCTCCTGCACAGTGGCAGATATGTAAAGACGGCGTTTACTTGCCATTTCTCACGCATTACGGTTCGAACACTTGAACACCTATACGGATTCTCCTGCACAGTGGCAGATATGTAAATACGTCGTTTACTTACCATTTCTCACGCATTACGCTTCGAACACTCGAACACCTATACGGATTCTCCTGCACAGTGGCAGCTACGTAAATACGGCGTTTACTTACCATTTCTCACGCATTAGGGTTCGAACACTCGAACACCTATACGGATTCTCCTGCACAGTGGCAGATATGTAAAGACGGCGTTTACTTACCATTTCTCACGCATTACGGTTCGAACACTTGAACACCTATACGGATTCTCCTGCACAGTGGCAGATATGTAAATACGTCGTTTACTTACCATTTCTCACGCATTATGCTTCGACCACTCGAACACCTATACGGATTCTCCTGCATAGTGGCAGATATGTAAATACGGCGTTACTTACCCTTTCTCAAGCATTAGGGTTCAAACACACAAACACCTATACGGATACTCCTGCACAGTGGCAGATATGTAAATACGGCGTTTACTTACCATTTCTCACGCATTACGCTTTGAACACTCGAACACCTATACGGATTCTCCTGTACAGTGGCAGATATGTAAATACGGCGTTTACTTACCATTTCTCACGCATTACGCTTCGAACACTCGAACACCTATACGGATTCTCCTGCACAGTGGCAGATATGTAAATACGGCGTTACTTACCCTTTCTCACGCATTAGGGTTCGAACACACGAACACCTATACGGATACTCTTGCACAGTGGCAGATATGTAAATACGGCGTTTACCTACCATTTCTCACGCATTACGCTTCGAACACTCGAACACCTATACGGATTCTCCTGCACAGTGGCAGATATTTAAAATACAACGTTTACTTACCATTTCTCACGCATTACGGTTCGAACACTCGAACACCTACACGGATTCTCCTGCACAGTGGCCGATATGTAAATACGGCGTTTACTTACCATTTCTCACGCATTACGCTTCGAACACTCGAACACCTATACGGATTCTCCTGCACAGTGGCAGCTATGTAAATACGGCGTTTACTTACCATTTCTCACGCATTAGGGTTCGAACACTCGAACACCTATACGGATTCTCCTGCACAGTGGCAGATATGTAAAGACGGCGTTTACTTACCATTTCTCACGCATTACGGTTCGAACACTTGAACACCTATACGGATTCTCCTGCACAGTGGCAGATATGTAAATACGTCGTTTACTTACCATTTCTCACGCATTATGCTTCGACCACTCGAACACCTATACGGATTCTCCTGCACAGTGGCAGATATGTAAATACGGCGTTACTTACCCTTTCTCACGCATTAGGGTTCGAACACAAGAACACCTATACGGATACTCCTGCACAGTGGCAGATATGCAAATACGGCGTTTACTTACCATTTCTCACGCATTACGCTTCGAACACTAGAACACCTATACGGATTCTCCTGCACAGTGGCAGATATGTAAATACGGTGTTACTTACCCTTTCTCACACATTAGGGTTCGAACACACGAACTCCTATACGGATACTCCTGCACAGTGGCAGATATGTAAATACGGCGTTTACTTACCATTTCTCACGCATTACGCTTCGAACACTCGAACACCTATACGGATTCTCCTGCACAGTGGCAGATATGTAAATACGGCGTTTACTTACCATTTCTCACGCATTAGGGTTCGAACACTCGAACACCTACGCGGATTCTCCGGCACCGTGGCAGATATGTAAATACGACATTAGGGTTCGAACACTCGAACACCTATACGGATTCTCCTGCACAGTGGCAGATCTGTAAATACGGCGTTTACTTACCATTTCTCACGCATTAGTGTTCGAACAATCGAACACCTACACGGATTCACCTGCAGAGTGGCAGATATGGAAATAGGGCGTTTACTTACCATTTCTCACGCATTATGGTTCGAACACACGAACACCAATACGGATTCTCCTGCACAGTGGCGGATATGTAAATACGGCGTTTACTTACCATTTCTCACGCATTACGGTTCGAACACTCGAACACCTATACGGATTCTCCTACACCGTGGCAGATATGTAAATACGGCGTTTACTTACCGTTTCTCACGCATTACGCTTCGAACACTCGAACACCTATACGGATTCTCCTGCACTGTGGCAGATATGTAAATACGGCGTTTACTTACCATTTCTCACGCATTAGGCTTCGAACACTCGAACACCTATACGGATTCTCCTGCACAGTGGCAGATATGTAAATACAGCGTTTACTTACCATTTCTCACGCATTACGGTTCGAACACTCGAACACCTACACGGATTCTCCTGCACAGTGGCCGATATGTAAATACGACGTTTACTTACCATTTCTCACGCATTACGCTTCGAACACTCGAACACCTATACGGATTCTCCTGCACAGTGGCAGATATGTAAATACGGCGTTACTTACCCTTTCTCACGCATTAGGGTTCGAACACACGAACACCTATACGGATACTCTTGCACAGTGGCAGATATGTAAATACGGCGTTTACCTACCATTTCTCACGCATTACGCTTCGAACACTCGAACACCTATACGGATTCTCCTGCACAGTGGCAGATATGTAAATATAACGTTTACTTACCATTTCTCACGCATTACGGTTCGAACACTCGAACACCTACACGGATTCTCCTGCACAGTGGCCGATATGTAAATACGGCGTTTACTTACCATTTCTCACGCATTACGCTTCGAACACTCGAACACCTATACGGATTCTCCTGCACAGTGGCAGCTATGTAAATACGGCGTTTACTTACCATTTCTCACGCATTAGGGTTCGAACACTCGAACACCTATACGGATTCTCCTGCACAGGGGCAGATATGTAAAGACGGCGTTTACTTACCATTTCTCACGCATTACGGTTCGAACACTTGAACACCTATACGGATTCTCCTGCACAGTGGCAGATATGTAAATACGTCGTTTACTTACCATTTCTCACTCATTATGCTTCGACCACTCGAACACCTATACGGATTCTCCTGCACAGTGGCAGATATGTAAATACGGCGTTACTTACCCTTTCTCACGCATTAGGGTTCGAACACAAGAACACCTATACGGATACTCCTGCACAGTGGCAGATATGCAAATACGGCGTTTACTTACCATTTCTCACGCATTACGCTTCGAACACTAGAACACCTATACGGATTCTCCTGCACAGTGGCAGATATGTAAATACGGTGTTACTTACCCTTTCTCACGCATTAGGGTTCGAACACACGAACTCCTATACGGATACTCCTGCACAGTGGCAGATATGTAAATACGGCGTTTACTTACCATTTCTCACGCATTACGCTTCGAACACTCGAACACCTATACGGATTCTCCTGCACAGTGGCAGATATGTAAATACGGCGTTTACTTACCATTTCTCACGCATTAGTGTTCGAACAATCGAACACCTACACGGATTCACCTGCAGAGTGGCAGATATGGAAATAGGGCGTTTACTTACCATTTCTCACGCATTATGGTTCGAACACACGAACACCAATACGGATTCTCCTGCACAGTGGCGGATATGTAAATACGGCGTTTACTTACCATTTCTCACGCATTACGGTTCGAACACTCGAACACCTATACGGATTCTCCTACACCGTGGCAGATATGTAAATACGGCGTTTACTTACCGTTTCTCACGCATTACGCTTCGAACACTCGAACACCTATACGGATTCTCCTGCACAGTGGCAGATATGTAAATACGGCGTTTATTTACCATTTCTCACGCATTAGGCTTCGAACACTCGAACACCTATACGGATTCTCCTGCACAGTGGCAGATATGTAAATACAGCGTTTACTTACCATTTCTCACGCATTACGGTTCGAACACTCGAACACCTACACGGATTCTCCTGCACAGTGGCCGATATGTAAATACGACGTTTACTTACCATTTCTCACGCATTACGCTTCGAACACTCGAACACCTATACGGATTCTCCTGCACAGTGGCAGATATGTAAATACGGCGTTACTTACCCTTTCTCACGCATTAGGGTTCGAACACACGAACACCTATACGGATACTCTTGCACAGTGGCAGATATGTAAATACGGCGTTTACCTACCATTTCTCACGCATTACGCTTCGAACACTCGAACACCTATACGGATTCTCCTGCACAGTGGCAGATATGTAAATACAACGTTTACTTACCATTTCTCACGCATTACGGTTCGAACACTCGAACACCTACACGGATTCTCCTGCACAGTGGCCGATATGTAAATACGGCGTTTACTTACCATTTCTCACGCATTACGCTTCGAACACTCGAACACCTATACGGATTCTCCTGCACAGTGGCAGCTATGTAAATACGGCGTTTACTTACCATTTCTCACGCATTAGGGTTCGAACACTCGAACACCTATATGGATTCTCCTGCACAGTGGCAGATATGTAAAGACAGCGTTTACTTACCATTTCTCACACATTACGGTTCGAACACTTGAACACCTATACGGATTCTCCTGCACAGTGGCAGATATGTAAATACGTCGTTTACTTACCATTTCTCACTCATTATGCTTCGACCACTCGAACACCTATACGGATTCTCCTGCACAGTGGCAGATATGTAAATACGGCGTTACTTACCCTTTCTCACGCATTAGGGTTCGAACACAAGAACACCTATACGGATACTCCTGCACAGTGGCAGATATGCAAATACGGCGTTTACTTACCATTTCTCACGCATTACGCTTCGAACACTAGAACACCTATACGGATTCTCCTGCACTGTGGCAGATATGTAAATACGGTGTTACTTACCCTTTCTCACGCATTAGGGTTCGAACACACGAACTCCTATACGGATACTCCTGCACAGTGGCAGATATGTAAATACGGCGTTTACTTACCATTTCTCACGCATTACGCTTCGAACACTCGAACACCTATACGGATTCTCCTGCACAGTGGCAGATATGTAAATACGGCGTTTACTTAGCATTTCTCACGCATTAGGGTTCGAACACTCGAACACCTACGCGGATTCTCCGGCACAGTGGCAGATATGTAAATACGACATTTACTTACGATTTCTCATGCATTAGGGTTCGAACACTCGAACACCTATACGGATTCTCCTGCACAGTGGCAGATCTGTAAAGACGGCGTTTACTTACCATTTCTCACGCATTAGTGTTCGAACAATCGAACACCTACACGGATTCACCTGCAGAGTGGCAGATATGGAAATAGGGCGTTTACTTACCATTTCTCACGCATTATGGTTCGAACACACGAACACCAATACGGATTCTCCTGCACAGTGGCGGATATGTAAATACGGCGTTTACTTACCATTTCTCACGCATTACGGTTCGAACACTCGAACACCTATACGGATTCTCCTACACCGTGGCAGATATGTAAATACGGCGTTTACTTACCATTTCTCACGCATTACGCTTCGAACACTCGAACACCTATACGGATTCTCCTGCACAGTGGCAGATATGTAAATACGGCGTTTACTTACCATTTCTCACGCATTAGGCTTCGAACACTCGAACACCTATACGGATTCTCCTGCACAGTGGCAGATATGTAAATACAGCGTTTACTTACCATTTCTCATGCATTACGGTTCGAACACTCGAACACCTACACGGATTCTCCTGCACAGTGGCCGATATGTAAATACGACGTTTACTTACCATTTCTCACGCATTACGCTTCGAACACTCAAACACCTATACGGATTCTCCTGCACAGTGGCAGCTACGTAAATACGGCGTTTACTTACCATTTCTCACGCATTAGGGTTCGAACACTCGAACACCTATACGGATTCTCCTGCACAGTGGCAGATATGTAAAGACGGCGTTTACTTACCATTTCTCACGCATTACGCTTCGAACACTTGAACACCTATACGGATTCTCCTGCACAGTGGCAGATATGTAAATACGTCGTTTACTTACCATTTCTCACGCATTATGTTTCGACCACTCGAACACCTATTCGGATTCTCCTGCACAGTGGCAGATATGTAAATACGGCGTTACTTACCCTTTCTCAAGCATTAGGGTTCGAACACACGAACACCTATACGGATACTCCTGCACAGTGGCAGATATGTAAATACGGCGTTTACTTACCATTTCTCACGCATTACGCTTCGAACACTCGAACACCTATACGGATTCTCCTGTACAGTGGCAGATATGTAAATACGGCGTTACTTACCCTTTCTCACGCATTAGGGTTCGAACCCACGAACACCTCTACGGATACTCCTGCACAGTGGCAGATATGTAAATACGGCGTTTACTTACCATTTCTCACGCATTACGCTTCGAACACTCGAACACCTATACGGATTCTCCTGCACAGTGGCAGATATGTAAATACAGCGTTTACTTACCATTTCTCACGCATTACGGTTCGAACACTCGAACACCTACACGGATTCTCCTGCACAGTGGCCGATATGTAAATATGGCGTTTACTTACCATTTCTCACGCATTACGCTTCGAACACTCGAACACCTATACGGATTCTCCTGCACAGTGGCAGCTACGTAAATACGGCGTTTACTTACCATTTCTCACGCATTAGGGTTCGAACACTCGAACACCTATACGGATTCTCCTGCACAGTGGCAGATATGTAAAGACGGCGTTTACTTGCCATTTCTCACGCATTACGGTTCGAACACTTGAACACCTATACGGATTCTCCTGCACAGTGGCAGATATGTAAATACGTCGTTTACTTACCATTTCTCACGCATTACGCTTCGAACACTCGAACACCTATACGGATTCTCCTGCACAGTGGCAGCTACGTAAATACGGCGTTTACTTACCATTTCTCACGCATTAGGGTTCGAACACTCGAACACCTATACGGATTCTCCTGCACAGTGGCAGATATGTAAAGACGGCGTTTACTTACCATTTCTCACGCATTACGGTTCGAACACTTGAACACCTATACGGATTCTCCTGCACAGTGGCAGATATGTAAATACGTCGTTTACTTACCATTTCTCACGCATTATGCTTCGACCACTCGAACACCTATACGGATTCTCCTGCATAGTGGCAGATATGTAAATACGGCGTTACTTACCCTTTCTCAAGCATTAGGGTTCAAACACACAAACACCTATACGGATACTCCTGCACAGTGGCAGATATGTAAATACGGCGTTTACTTACCATTTCTCACGCATTACGCTTTGAACACTCGAACACCTATACGGATTCTCCTGTACAGTGGCAGATATGTAAATACGGCGTTTACTTACCATTTCTCACGCATTACGCTTCGAACACTCGAACACCTATACGGATTCTCCTGCACAGTGGCAGATATGTAAATACGGCGTTACTTACCCTTTCTCACGCATTAGGGTTCGAACACACGAACACCTATACGGATACTCTTGCACAGTGGCAGATATGTAAATACGGCGTTTACCTACCATTTCTCACGCATTACGCTTCGAACACTCGAACACCTATACGGATTCTCCTGCACAGTGGCAGATATTTAAAATACAACGTTTACTTACCATTTCTCACGCATTAGGGTTCGAACACAAGAACACCTACACGGATTCTCCTGCACAGTGGCCGATATGTAAATACGGCGTTTACTTACCATTTCTCACGCATTACGCTTCGAACACAAGAACACCTATACGGATTCTCCTGCACAGTGGCAGCTACGTAAATACGGCGTTTACTTACCATTTCTCACGCATTAGGGTTCGAACACTCGAACACCTATACGGATTCTCCTGCACAGTGGCAGATATGTAAAGACGGCGTTTACTTACCATTTCTCACGCATTACGGTTCGAACACTTGAACACCTATACGGATTCTCCTGCACAGTGGCAGATATGTAAATACGTCGTTTACTTACCATTTCTCACGCATTATGTTTCGACCACTCGAACACCTATTCGGATTCTCCTGCACAGTGGCAGATATGTAAATACGGCGTTACTTACCCTTTCTCAAGCATTAGGGTTCGAACACACGAACACCTATACGGATACTCCTGCACAGTGGCAGATATGTAAATACGGCGTTTACTTACCATTTCTCACGCATTACGCTTCGAACACTCGAACACCTATACGGATTCTCCTGTACAGTGGCAGATATGTAAATACGGCGTTACTTACCCTTTCTCACGCATTAGGGTTCGAACCCACGAACACCTATACGGATACTCCTGCACAGTGGCAGATATGTAAATACGGCGTTTACTTACCATTTCTCACGCATTACGCTTCGAACACTCGAACACCTATACGGATTCTCCTGCACAGTGGCAGATATGTAAATACAGCGTTTACTTACCATTTCTCACGCATTACGGTTCGAACACTCGAACACCTACACGGATTCTCCTGCACAGTGGCCGATATGAAAATATGGCGTTTACTTACCATTTCTCACGCATTACGCTTCGAACACTCGAACACCTATACGGATTCTCCTGCACAGTGGCAGCTACGTAAATACGGCGTTTACTTACCATTTCTCACGCATTAGGGTTCGAACACTAGAACACCTATACGGATTCTCCTGCACAGTGGCAGATATGTAAAGACGGCGTTTACTTACCATTTCTCACGCATTACGGTTCGAACACTTGAACACCTATACGGATTCTCCTGCACAGTGGCAGATATGTAAATACGTCGTTTACTTACCATTTCTCACGCATTACGCTTCGACCACTCGAACACCTATACGGATTCTCCTGCACAGTGGCAGCTACGTAAATACAGCGTTTACTTACCATTTCTCACGCATTAGGGTTCGAACACTCGAACACCTATACGGATTCTCCTGCACAGTGGCAGATATGTAAAGACGGCGTTTACTTACCATTTCTCACGCATTACGGTTCGAACACTTGAACACCTATACGGATTCTCCTGCACAGTGGCAGATATGTAAATACGTCGTTTACTTACCATTTCTCACGCATTATGCTTCGACCACTCGAACACCTATACGGATTCTCCTGCACAGTGGCAGATATGTAAATACGGCGTTACTTACCCTTTCTCAAGCATTAGGGTTCAAACACACGAACACCTATACGGATACTCCTGCACAGTGGCAGATATGTAAATACGGCGTTTACTTACCATTTCTCACGCATTACGCTTTGAACACTCGAACACCTATACGGATTCTCCTGTACAGTGGCAGATATGTAAATACGGCGTTTACTTACCATTTCTCACGCATTAGGGTTCGAACACTCGAATACCTACACGGATTGTCCTGCACAGTGGCAGATATGTAAATACGGCGTTTACTTACCATTTCTCACGCATTAGGGTTCGAACAATCGAACAACTACACGGATTCTCCTGCACAGGGGCAGATATGTAAATACGGCGTTTACTTTCCATTTCTCACGCATTACGCTTCGAACACACGAACACCTATACGGATTCTCTTGCACAGTGGCAGATATGTAAATACGGCGTTTACTTACCATTTCTCACGCATTACGGTTCGAACACTCGAACACCTATACGGATTCTCCTGCACAGTGGTAGATATGTAAATACGGCGTTTACTTACCATTTCTCACGCATTACGCTTCGAACACTCGAACACCTATACGGATTCTCCTGCACAGTGGCAGATATGTAAATACAGCATTTACTTACCATTTCTCACGCATTAGGGTTCGAACACTCGAACACCTACACGGATTCTCCTGCACAGTGGCCGATATGTAAATACGGCGTTTACTTACCATTTCTCACGCATTACGCTTCGAACAGTCGAACACCTATACGGATTCTCCTGCACAGTGGCAGCTACTTAAATATGGCGTTTACTTACCATTTCTCACGCATTAGGGTTCGAACACTCGAACACCTATACGGATTCTCCTGCACAGTGGCAGATACGTAAAGACGGCGTTTACTTACCATTTCTCACGCATTACGGTTCGAACACTTGAACACCTATACGGATTCTCCTGCACAGTGGCAGATATGTAAATACGTCGTTTACTTACCATTTCTTACGCATTATGCTTCGACCACTCGAACACCTATACGGATTCTCCTGCACAGTGGCAGATATGTAAATACGGCGTTACTTACCCTTTCTCAAGCATTAGGGTTCGAACACACGAACACCTATACGGATACTCCTGCACAGTGGCAGATATGTAAATACGGCGTTTACTTGCCATTTCTCACGCATTACGCTTCGAACACACGAACACCTATACGGATTCTCCTGTACAGTGGCAGATATGTAAATACGGCGTTACTTACCCGTTCTCACGCATTAGGGTTCGAACACACGAACACCTATACGGATACTCCTGCACAGTGGCAGATATGTAAATACGGCTTTTACTTACCATTTCTCACGCATTACGCTTCGAACACTCGAACACCTATACGGATTCTCCTGCACAGTGGCATATATGTAAATACAGCGTTTACTTACCATTTCTCACGCATTACGGTTCGAACACTCGAACACCTACACGGATTCTCCTGCACAGTGGCCGATATGTAAATATGGCGTTTACTTACCATTTCTCACGCATTACGCTTCGAACACTCGAACACCTATACGGATTCTCCTGCACAGTGGCAGCTACGTAAATACGGCGTTTACTTACCATTTCTCACGCATTAGGGTTCGAACACTCGAACACCTATACGGATTCTCCTGCACAGTGGCAGATATGTAAAGACGGCGTTTACTTACCATTTCTCACGCATTACGGTTCGAACACTTGAACACCTATACGGATTCTCCTGCACAGTGGCAGATATGTAAATACGTCGTTTACTTACCATTTCTCACGCATTACGCTTCGAACACTCGAACACCTATACGGATTCTCCTGCACAGTGGCAGCTACGTAAATACGGCGTTTACTTACCATATCTCACGCATTAGGGTTCGAACACTCGAACACCTATACGGATTCTCCTGCACAGTGGCAGATATGTAAAGACGGCGTTTACTTACCATTTCTCACGCATTACGGTTCGAACACTTGAACACCTATACGGATTCTCCTGCACAGTGGCAGATATATAAATACGTCGTTTACTTACCATTTCTCACGCATTATGCTTCGACCACTGGAACACCTATACGGATTCTCCTGCACAGTGGCAGATATGTAAATACGGCGTTACTTACCCTTTCTCAAGCATTAGGGTTCAAACACACGAACACCTATACGGATACTCCTGCACAGTGGCAGATATGTAAATACGGCGTTTACTTACCATTTCTCACGCATTACGCTTTGAACACTCGAACACCTATACGGATTCTCCTGTACAGTGGCAGATATGTAAATACGGCGTTTACTTACCATTTCTCACGCATTAGGGTTCGAACACTCGAATACCTACACGGATTGTCCTGCACAGTGGCAGATATGTAAATACGGCGTTTACTTACCCTTTCTCACGCATTAGGGTTCGAACAATCGAACAACTACACGGATTCTCCTGCACAGGGGCAGATATGTAAATACGGCGTTTACTTTCCATTTCTCACGCATTACGCTTCGAACACACGAACACCTATACGGATTCTCTTGCACAGTGGCAGATATGTAAATACGGCGTTTACTTACCATTTCTCACGCATTACGGTTCGAACACTCGAACACCTATACGGATTATCCTGCACAGTGGCAGATATGTAAATACGGCGTTTACTTACCATTTCTCACGCATTACGCTTCGAACAGTCGAACACCTATACGGATTCTCCTGCACAGTGGCAGCTACTTAAATATGGCGTTTACTTACCATTTCTCACGCATTAGGGTTCGAACACTCGAACACCTATACGGATTCTCCTGCACAGTGGCAGATACGTAAAGACGGCGTTTACTTACCATTTCTCACGCATTACGGTTGGAACACTTGAACACCTATACGGATTCTCCTGCACAGTGGCAGATATGTAAATACGTCGTTTACTTACCATTTCTTACGCATTATGCTTCGACCACTCGAACACCTGGATTCTCCTGCACAGTGGCAGATATGTAAATACGGCGTTACTTACCCTTTCTCAAGCATTAGGATTCGAACACACGAACACCTATACGGATACTCCTGCACAGTGGCAGATATGTAAATACGGCGTTTACTTACCATTTCTCACGCATTACGCTTCGAACACTCGAACACCTATACGGATTCTCCTGCACAGTGGCAGATATGTAAATACGGCGTTACTTACCCTTTCTCAAGCATTAGGGTTCGAACACACGAACACCTATACGGATACTCCTGCACAGTGGCAGATATGTAAATACGGCGTTTACTTACCATTTCTCACGCATTACGCTTCGAACACTCGAACACCTATACGGATTCTCCTGTACAGTGGCAGATATGTAAATACGGCGTTACTTACCCTTTCTCACGCATTAGGGTTCGAACACACGAACACCTATACGGATACTCCCTGCACAGTGGCAGATATGTAAATACGGCGTTTACTTACCATTTCTCACAGCATTACGCTTCGAACACTCGAACACCTATACGGATTCTCCTGCACAGTGGCAGATATGTAAATACAGCGTTTACTTACCATTTCTCACGCGTTACGTTTCGAACACTCGAACACCTACACGGATTCTCCTGCACAGTGGCCGATATGTAAATACGGCGTTTACTTACCATTTCTCACGCATTACGCTTCGAACACTCGACACACCTATACGGATTCTCCTGCACAGTGGCAGCTACGTAAATACGGCGTTTACTTACCATTTCTCACGCATTAGGGTTCGAACACTCGAACACCTATACGGATTCTCCTGCACAGTGGCAGATATGTAAAGACGGCGTTTACTTACCATTTCTCACGCATTACGGTTCGAACACTTGAACACCTATACGGATTCTCCTGCACAGTGGCAGATATGTAAATACGTCGTTTACTTACCAATTTCTCACGCATTACGCTTCGAACACTCGAACACCTATACGGATTCTCCTGCACAGTGGCAACTACGTAAATACGGCGTTTACTTACCATTTCTCACGCATTAGGGTTCGAACACTCGAACACCTATACGATTCTCTTGCACAGTGGCAGATATGTAAATACGGCGTTTACTTACCATTTCTCACGCATTACGGTTCGAACACCTCGAACACCTATACGGATTCTCCTGCACAGTGGTAGATATGTAAATACGGCGTTTACTTACCATTACTCACGCATTACGCTTCGAACACTCGAACACCTATACGGATTCTCCTGCACAGTGGCAGATATGTAAATACAGGATTTACTTACCATTTCTCACGCATTAGGGTTCGAACACTCGAACACCTACACGGATTCTCCTGCACAGTGGCCGATATGTAAATACGGCGTTTACTTACCATTTCTCATGCATTACGCTTCGAACAGTCGAACACCTATACGGATTCTCCTGCACAGTGGCAGCTACTTAAATATGGCGTTTACTTACCATTTCTCACGCATTAGGGTTCGAACACTCGAACACCTATACGGATTCTCCTGCACAGTGGCAGATACGTAAAGACGGCGTTTACTTACCATTTCTCACGCATTACGGTTCGAACACTTGAACACCTATACGGATTCTCCTGCACAGTGGCAGATATGTAAATACGTCGTTTACTTACCATTTCTTACGCATTATGCTTCGACCACTCGAACACCTATACGGATTCTCCTGCACAGTGGCAGATATGTAAATACGGCGTTACTTACCCTTTCTCAACCATTAGGGTTCGAACACACGAACACCTATACGGATACTCCTGCACAGTGGCAGATATGTAAATACGGCGTTTACTTACCATTTCTCACGCATTACGCTTCGAACACTCGAACACCTATACGGATTCTCCTGTACAGTGGCAGATATGTAAATACGGCGTTACTTACCCGTTCTCACGCATTAGGGTTCGAACACACGAACACCTATACGGATACTCCTGCACAGTGGCAGATATGTAAATACGGCGTTTACTTACCATTTCTCACGCATTACGCTTCGAACACTCGAACACCTATACGGATTCTCCTGCACAGTGGCATATATGTAAATACAGCGTTTACTTACCATTTCTCACGCATTACGGTTCGAACACTCGAACACCTACACGGATTCTCCTGCACAGTGGCCGATATGTAAATATGGCGTTTACTTACCCATTTCTCACGCATTACACTTCGAACACTCGAACACCTATACGGATTCTCCTGCACAGTGGCAGCTACGTAAATACGGCGTTTACTTACCATTTCTCACGCATTAGGGTTCGAACACACTCGAACACCTATACGGATTCTCCTACACAGTGGCAGATATGTAAAGACGGCGTTTACTTACCATTTCTCACGCATTACGGTTCGAACACTTGAACACCTATACGGATTCTCCTGCACAGTGGCAGATATGTAAATACGTCGTTTACTTACCATTTCTCACGCATTACGCTTCGAACACTCGAACACCTATACGGATTCTCCTGCACAGTGGCAGCTACGTAAATACGGCGTTTACTTACCATTTCTCACGCATTAGGGTTCGAACACTCGAACACCTATACGGATTCTCCTGCACAGTGGCAGATATGTAAAGACGGCGTTTACTTACCATTTCTCACGCATTACGGTTCGAACACTTGAACACCTATACGGATTCTCCTGCACAGTGGCAGATATATAAATACGTCGTTTACTTACCATTTCTCACGCATTATGCTTCGACCACTCGAACACCTATACGGATTCTCCTGCACAGTGGCAGATATGTAAATACGGCGTTACTTACCCTTTCTCAAGCATTAGGGTTCAAACACACGAACACCTATACGGATACTCCTGCACAGTGGCAGATCTGTAAATACGGCGTATACTTACCATTTCTCACGCATTACGCTTTGAACACTCGAACACCTATACGGATTCTCCTGTACAGTGGCAGATATGTAAATACGGCGTTTACTTACCATTTCTCACGCACTAGGGTTCGAACACTCGAATACCTACACGGATTGTCCTGCACAGTGGCAGATATGTAAATACGGCGTTTACTTACCATTTCTCACGCATTAGGGTTCGAACAATCGAACAACTACACGGATTCTCCTGCACAGGGGCAGATATGTAAATACGGCGTTTACTTTCCATTTCTCACGCATTACGCTTCGAACACACGAACACCTATACGGATTCTCTTGCACAGTGGCAGATATGTAAATACGGCGTTTACTTACCATTTCTCACGCATTACGGTTCGAACACTCGAACACCTATACGGATTCTCCAGCACAGTGGCAGATATGTAAATACGGCGTTTACTTACCATTTCTCACGCATTACGCTTCGAACACTCGAACACCTATACGGATTCTCCTGCACAGTGGCAGATATGTAAATACAGCATTTACTTACCATTTCTCACGCATTAGGGTTCGAACACTCGAACACCTACACGGATTCTCCTGCACAGTGGCCGATATGTAAATACGGCGTTTACTTACCATTTCTCACGCATTACGCTTCGAACAGTCGAACACCTATACGGATTCTCCTGCACAGTGGCAGCTACGTAAATATGGCGTTTACTTACCATTTCTCACGCATTAGGGTTCGAACACTCGAACACCTATACGGATTCTCCTGCACAGTGGCAGATACGTAAAGACGGCGTTTACTTACCATTTCTCACGCATTACGGTTCGAACACTTGAACACCTATACGGATTCTCCTGCACAGTGGCAGATATGTAAATACGTCGTTTACTTACCATTTCTCACGCATTATGCTTCGACCACTCGAACACCTATACGGATTCTCCTGCACAGTGGCAGATATGTAAATACGGCGTTACTTACCCTTTCTCAAGCATTAGGGTTCGAACACACGAACACCTATACGGATACTCCTGCACAGTGGCAGATATGTAAATACGGCGTTTACTTACCATTTCTCACGCATTACGCTTCGAACACTCGAACACCTATACGGATTCTCCTGTACAGTGGCAGATATGTAAATACGGCGTTACTTACCCTTTCTCACGCATTAGGGTTCGAACACACGAACACCTATACGGATACTCCTGCACAGTGGCAGATATGTAAATACGGCGTTTACTTACCATTTCTCACGCATTACGCTTCGAACACTCGAACACCTATACGGATTCTCCTGCACAGTGGCAGATATGTAAATACGGCGTTTACTTACCATTTCTCACGCGTTACGGTTCGAACACTCGAACACCTACACGGATTCTCCTGCACAGTGGCCGATATGTAAATACGGCGTTTACTTACCATTTCTCACGCATTACGCTTCGAACACTCGAACACCTATACGGATTCTCCTGCACAGTGGCAGCTACGTAAATACGGCGTTTACTTACCATTTCTCACGCATTAGGGTTCGAACACTCGAACACCTATACGGATTCTCCTGCACAGTGGCAGATATGTAAAGACGGCGTTTACTTACCATTTCTCACGCATTACGGTTCGAACACTTGAATACCTATACGGATTCTCCTGCACAGTGGCAGATATTTAAATACGTCGTTTACTTACCATTTCTCACGCATTACGCTTCGAACACTCGAACACCTATACGGATTCTCCTGCACAGTGGCAACTACGTAAATACGGCGTTTACTTACCATTTCTCACGCATTAGGGTTCGAACACTCGAACACCTATACGGATTCTCCTGCACAGTGGCAGATATGTAAAGACAGTGTTTACTTACCATTTCTCACGCATTACGGTTCGAACACTTGAACACCTATACGGATTCTCCTGCACAGTAGCAGATATGTAAATACGTCGTTTACTTACCATTTCTCACGCATTATGCTTCGACCACTCGAACACCTATACGGATTCTCCTGCACAGTGGCAGATATGTAAATACGGCGTTACTTACCCTTTCTCAAGCATTAGGGTTCGAACACACGAACACCTATACGGATACTCCTGCACAGTGGCAGAAATGTAAATACGGCGTTTACTTACCATTTCTCACGCATTACGCTTCGAACACTCGAACA
Source organism: Camellia granthamiana (assembly GCA_036172215.1). Lineage (NCBI taxonomy): Eukaryota > Viridiplantae > Streptophyta > Magnoliopsida > Ericales > Theaceae > Camellia > Camellia granthamiana. The sequence continues at coordinate 128,387 of JAXFYN010000680.1, forward strand.
CCTATACGGATTCTCCTGCACAGTGGCAGATATGTATATACGGCGTTACAAACCCTTTCTCACGCATTAGGGTTCGAACACACGAACACCTATACGGATACTCCTGCACAGTGGCAGATATGTAAATACGGCGTTTACTTACCATTTCTCACGCATTACGCTTCGAACACTCGAACACCTATACGGATTCTCCTGCACAGTGGCAGATATGTAAATACGGCGTTACTTACCCTTTCTCACGCATTAGGGTTCGAATACTCGAATACCTACACGGATTGTCCTGCACAGTGGCAGATATGTAAATACGGCGTTTACTTACCATTTCTCACGCATTTGGGTTCGAACACACGAACACCTATACGGATACTCCTGCACAGTGGCAGATATGTAAATACGGCGTTTACTTACCATTTCTCACGCATTACGCTTCGAACACTCGAACACCTATACGGATTCTCCTGCACAGTGGTAGATATGTAAATACGGCGTTACTTACCCTCTCTCACGCATTAGGGTTCGAACACACGAACACCTATACGGATACTCCTGCACAGTGGCAGATATGTAAATATGGCGTTTACTTACCATTTCTCACGCATTACGCTTCGAACACTCGAACACCTATACGGATTCTCCTGCACAGTGGCAGATATGTAAATACAGCGTTTACTTACCATTTCTCACGCATTACGGTTCGAACACTCGAACACCTACACGGATTCTCCTGCACAGTGGCCGATATGTAAATACGGCGTTTACTTACCATTTCTCACGCATTACGCTTCGAACACTCGAACACCTATATGGATTCTCCTGCACAGTGGCAGCTACGTAAATACGGCGTTTACTTACCATTTCTCACGCATTAGGGTTCGAACACTCGAACACCTATACGGATTCTCCTGCACAGTGGCAGATATGTAAAGACGGCGTTTACTTACCATTTCTCACGCATTACGGTTCGAACACTTGAACACCAATACAGATTCTCCTGCACAGTGGCAGATATGTAAATACGTCGTTTACTTACCATTTCTCACGCATTATGCTTCGACCACTCGAACACCTATACGGATTCTCCTGCACAGTGGCAGATATGTAAATACGGCGTTACTTACCCTTTCTCAAGCATTAGGGTTCGAACACACGAACACCTATACGGATACTCCTGCACAGTGGCAGAAATGTAAATACGGCGTTTACTTACCATTTCTCACGCATTACGCTTCGAACACTCGAACACCTATACGGATTCTCCTGCACAGTGGCAGATATGTATATACGGCGTTACAAACCCTTTCTCACGCATTAGGGTTCGAACACACGAACACCTATACGGATACTCCTGCACAGTGGCAGATATGTAAATACGGCGTTTACTTACCATTTCTCACGCATTACGCTTCGAACACTCGAACACCTATACGGATTCTCCTGCACAGTGGCAGATATGTAAATACGGCGTTACTTACCCTTTCTCACGCATTTGGGTTCGAACACACGAACACCTATACGGATACTCCTGCACAGTGGCAGATATGTAAATACGGCGTTTACTTACCATTTCTCACGCATTACGCTTCGAACACTCAAACACCTATACGGATTCTCCTGCACAGTGGCAGATATGTAAATACGGCGTTACTTACCCTTTCTCACGCATTTGGGTTCGAACACACGAACACCTATACGGATACTCCTGCACAGTGGCAGATATGTAAATACGGCGTTTACTTACCATTTCTCACGCATTACGCTTCGAACACTCGAACACCTATACGGATTCTCCTGCACAGTGGTAGATATGTAAATACGGCGTTACTTACCCTCTCTCACGCATTAGGGTTCGAACACACGAACACCTATACGGATACTCCTGCACAGTGGCAGATATGTAAATATGGCGTTTACTTACCATTTCTCACGCATTACGCTTCGAACACTCGAACACCTATACGGATTCTCCTGCACAGTGGCAGATATGTAAATACAGCGTTTACTTACCATTTCTCACGCATTACGGTTCGAACACTCGAACACCTACACGGATTCTCCTGCACAGTGGCCGATATGTAAATACGGCGTTTACTTACCATTTCTCACGCATTACGCTTCGAACACTCGAACACCTATATGGATTCTCCTGCACAGTGGCAGCTACGTAAATACGGCGTTTACTTACCATTTCTCACGCATTAGGGTTCCAACACTCGAACACCTATACGGATTCTCCTGCACAGTGGCAGATATGTAAAGACGGCGTTTACTTACCATTTCTCACGCATTACGGTTCGAACACTTGAACACCTATACGGATTCTCCTGCACAGTGGCAGATATGTAAATACGTCGTTTACTTACCATTTCTCACGCATTACGCTTCGAACACTCGAACACCTATACGGATTCTCCTGCACAGTGGCAGATATGTAAAGACGGCGTTTACTTACCATTTCTCACGCATTACGGTTCGAACACTTGAACACCTATACGGATTCTCCTGCACAGTGGCAGATATGTAAATACGTCGTTTACTTACCATTTCTCACGCATTACGCTTCGAACACTCGAACACCTATACGGATTCTCCTGCACAGTGGCAGCTACGTAAATACGGCGTTTACTTACCATTTCTCACGCATTAGGGTTCGAACACTCGAACACCTATACGGATTCTCCTGCACAGTGGCAGATATGTAAAGACGGCGTTTACTTACCATTTCTCACGCATTACGGTTCGAACACTTGAACAGCTATACGGATTCTCCTGCACAGTGGCAGATATGTAAATACGTCGTTTACTTACCATTTCTCACGCATTACGCTTCGAACACTCGAACACCTATACGGATTCTCCTGCACAGTGGCAGCTACGTAAATACGGCGTTTACTTACCATTTCTCACGCATTAGGGTTCGAACACTCGAACACCTATACGGATTCTCCTGCACAGTGGCAGATATGTAAATACGGCGTTTACTTACCATTTCTCACGCATTACGCTTCGAACACTCGAACACCTATACGGATTCTCCTGTACAGTGGCAAATATGTAAATACGGCGTTTACTTACCATTTCTCACGCATTAGGGTTCGAACACTCGAATACCTACACGGATTGTCCTGCACATTGGCAGATATGTAAATACGGCGTTTACTTACCATTTCTCACGCATTAGGGTTCGAACAATCGAACAACTACACGGATTCTCCTGCACAGTGGCAGATATGTAAATACGGCGTTTACTTTCCATTTCTCACGCATTACGCTTCGAACACACGAACACCTATACGGATTCTCTTGCACTGTGGCAGATTTGTAAATACGGCATTTACTTACCATTTCTCACGCATTACGGTTCGAACACTCGAACACCTATACGGATTCTCCTGCACAGTAGCAGATATGTAAATACGGCGTTTACTTACCATTTCTCACGCATTACGCTTCGAACACTCGAACACCTATACGGATTCTCCTGCACAGTGGCAGATATGTAAATACAGCGTTTACTTACCATTTCTCACGCATTACGGTTCGAACACTCGAACACCTACACGGATTCTCCAGCACAGTGGCCGATATGTAAATACGGCGTTTACTTACCATTTCTCACGCATTACGCTTCGAACACTCGAACACCTATACGGATTCTCCTGCACAGTGGCAGCTACGTAAATACGGCGTTTACTTACCATTTCTCACGCATTAGGGTTCGAACACTCGAACACCTATACGGATTCTCCTGCACAGTGGCAGATATGTAAAGACGGCGTTTACTTACCATTTCTCACGCATTACGGTTCGAACACTTGAACACCTATACGGATTCTCCTGCACAGTGGCAGATATGTAAATACGTCGTTTACTTACCATTTCTCACGCATTATGCTTCGACCACTCAAACACCTATACGGATTCTCCTGCACAGTGGCAGATATGTAAATACGGCGTTACTTACCCTTTCTCAAGCATTAGGGTTCGAACACACGAACACCTATACGGATACTCCTGCACAGTGGCAGAAATGTAAATACGGCGTTTACTTACCATTTCTCACGCATTACGCTTCCAACACTCGAACACCTATACGGATTCTCCTGCACAGTGGCAGATATGTATATACGGCGTTACAAACCCTTTCTCACGCATTAGGGTTCGAACACACGAACACCTATACGGATACTCCTGCACAGTGGCAGATATGTAAATACGGCGTTTACTTACCATTTCTCACGCATTACGCTTCGAACACTCGAACACCTATACGGATTCTCCTGCACAGTGGCAGATATGTAAATACGGCGTTACTTACCCTTTCTCACGCATTAGGGTTCGAACACACGAACACCTATACGGATACTCCTGCACAGTGGCAGATATGTAAATACGGCGTTTACTTACCATTTCTCACGCATTACGCTTCGAACACTCGAACACCTATACGGATTCTCCTGCACAGTGGTAGATATTTAAATACGGCGTTACTTACCCTTTCTCACGCATTAGGGTTCGAACACACGAACACCTATACGGATACTCCTGCACAGTGGCAGATATGTAAATATGGCGTTTACTTACCATTTCTCACGCATTACGCTTCGAACACTCGAACACCTATACGGATTCTCCTGCACAGTGGCAGATATGTAAATACAGCGTTTACTTACCATTTCTCACGCATTACGGTTCGAACACTCGAACACCTACACGGATTCTCCTGCACAGTGGCCGATATGTAAATACGGCGTTTACTTACCATTTCTCACGCATTACGCTTCGAACACTCGAACACCTATACGGATTCTCCTGCACAGTGGCAGCTACGTAAATACGGCGTTTACTTACCATTTCTCACGCATTAGGGTTCCAACACTCGAACACCTATACGGATTCTCCAGCACAGTGGCAGATATGTAAAGACGGCGTTTACTTACCATTTCTCACGCATTACGGTTCGAACACTTGAACACCTATACGGATTCTCCTACACAGTGGCAGATATGTAAATACGTCGTTTACTTACCATTTCTCACGCATTACGCTTCGAACACTCGAACACCTATACGGATTCTCCTGCACAGTGGCAGATATGTAAAGACGGCGTTTACTTACCATTTCTCACGCATTACGGTTCGAACACTTGAACACCTATACGGATTCTCCTGCACAGTGGCAGATATATAAATACGTCGTTTACTTACCATTTCTCACGCATTACGCTTCGAACACTCGAACACCTATACGGATTCTCCTGCACAGTGGCAGCTACGTAAATACGGCGTTTACTTACCATTTCTCACGCATTAGGGTTCGAACACTCGAACACCTATACGGATTCTCCTGCACAGTGGCAGATATGTAAAGACGGCGTTTACTTACCATTTCTCACGCATTACGGTTCGAACACTTGAACAGCTATACGGATTCTCCTGCACAGTGGCAGATATGTAAATACGTCGTTTACTTACCATTTCTCATGCATTACGCTTCGAACACTCGAACACCTATACGGATTCTCCTGCACAGTGGCAGCTACGTAAATACGGCGTTTACTTACCATTTCTCACACATTAGGGTTCGAACACTCGAACACCTATACGGATTCTCCTGCACAGTGGGTGATATGTAAAGACGGCGTTTACTTACCATTTCTCACGCATTACGGTTCAAACACTTGAACAGCTATACGGATTATCCTGCACAGTGGCAGATATGTAAATACATCGTTTACTTACCATTTCTCACGCATTACGCTTTGAACACTCGAACACCTATACGGATTCTCCTGTACAGTGGCAGATATGTAAATACGGCGTTTACTTACCATTTCTCACGCATTAGGGTTCGAACACTCGAATACCTACACGGATTGTCCTGCACAGTGGCAGATATGTAAATACGGCGTTTACTTACCATTTCTCACGCATTACGGTTCGAACAATCGAACAACTACACGGATTCTCCTGCACAGGGGCAGATATGTAAATACGGCGTTTACTTTCCATTTCTCACGCATTACGCTTCGAACACACGAACACATATACGGATTCCCTTGCACAGTGGCAGATATGTAAATACGGCGTTTACTTACCATTTCTCACGCATTACGGTTCGAACACTCGAACACCTATACGGATTCTCCTGCACAGTGGCAGATATGTAAATACGGCGTTTACTTACCATTTCTCACGCATTACGCTTCGAACACTCGAACACCTATACGGATTCTCCTGCACAGTGGCAGATATGTAAATACAGCATTTACTTACCATTTCTCACGCATTAGGGTTCGAACACTCGAACACCTACACGGATTCTCCTGCACAGTGGTAGATATGTAAATACGGCGTTACTTACCCTTTCTCACGCATTAGGGTTCGAACACACGAACACCTATACGGATACTCCTGCACAGTGGCAGATATGTAAATATGGCGTTTACTTACCATTTCTCACGCATTACGCTTCGAACACTCGAACACCTATACGGATTCTCCTGCACAGTGGCAGATATGTAAATACAGCGTTTACTTACCATTTCTCACGCATTACGGTTCGAACACTCGAACACCTACACGGATTCTCCTGCACAGTGGCCGATATGTAAATACGGCGTTTACTTACCATTTCTCACGCATTACGCTTCGAACACTCGAACACCTATACGGATTCTCCTGCACAGTGGCAGCTACGTAAATACGGCGTTTACTTACCATTTCTCACGCATTAGGGTTCCAACACTCGAACACCTATACGGATTCTCCTGCACAGTGGCAGATATGTAAAGACGGCGTTTACTTACCATTTCTCACGCATTACGGTTCGAACACTTGAACACCTATACGGATTCTCCTACACAGTGGCAGATATGTAAATACGTCGTTTACTTACCATTTCTCACGCATTACGCTTCGAACACTCGAACACCTATACGGATTCTCCTGCACAGTGGCAGATATGTAAAGACGGCGTTTACTTACCATTTCTCACGCATTACGGTTCGAACACTTGAACACCTATACGGATTCTCCTGCACAGTGGCAGATATATAAATACGTCGTTTACTTACCATTTCTCACGCATTACGCTTCGAACACTCGAACACCTATACGGATTCTCCTACACAGTGGCAGCTACGTAAATACGGCGTTTACTTACCATTTCTCACGCATTAGGGTTCGAAC
>JAXFYN010000681.1:0-135053 GCA_036172215.1 Camellia granthamiana
TATGTAAATACGGCATCAGTTATCATTTCTCACGCATTAGGGGTCGAACACTCGATCACCTATACAGATTCTACTGCACAGTGGCAGATATGTAAATACGGCGTTTACTTACCCATCTCTCACGCATTAGGGTTTGAAGACTCGAACGCCTATACAGATTCTCCTGCACAGTGGCAGATATGTAAATACGGCGTTTACTTACCATTTCTCACGCATTATGGTTTCCAACACGCGAACACCTATGCGGATTCTCCTGCACAGTGGCAGATATGTAAATACAGTGTTCACTTACCATTTTTCACCCATTAGGGTTCGAACACTCGAACACCTATACGGATTCTCTTGCACAGTGGCAGATATTTAAATACGGCGTTTGCTTACCATTTCTCACGCATTAGGGTTCGAAGACTCGAACACCTATACGGATTCTCCTGCACAGTGGCAAATATGTAAATACGGCGTTTAATTACCATTTCTCACGCATTTGGGTTCGAACCCTCGAACACCTATACGGATTCTCCTGCATAGTGGCAGATATGTAAATACGGCGTTTACTTTCCATTTTCTCACGCATTAGGGTTCGAAGACTCGAAAACCTATGCGGATTCTCCTACACAAAGGCAGATATGTAAATACGTCGTTTACTTACCATTTCTCACGCATTACGGTTCGAACCCTCGTACACCTATAGGGATTCTCCTGCACAGTGGCAGATATGTAAATACGGTGTTTACTTACCATTTCTCACGCATTAGGGTTCGAAGACTCGAACACCTATACGGATTCTCCTGCACAGTAGCAGATATGTAAATACGGCGTTTGCTTACCGTTTCTCACGCATTATGGTTCCAACACGCGAACACCTATACGGATTCTGCTGCACAGTGGCAGATATGTAAATACGCCGTTTCACTTACCATTTCTCACGCATTAGGGTTCGAACACTTGAACACCCATACGGATTCTCCTCCACAGTGGCAGATATGTCAATACGGCGTTTACTTACCATTTCTCACGCATTAGGGTTCGAAGACTCGAACACCTATACGGATTCTCCTGCACAGTGGCACATATTGTAAATACGGCGTTTACTTACCATTTCTCACACATTAGGTTTCGAAACTCGAACACCTGTACGGATTCCTCCTGCACAGTGGCGGATATGTAAATACGGCATTTACTTACCATTTCTCACGCATTAGGGTTTCAAGACTCGAACACCTATACGGATTCTCCTGCACAGTGGCAGATATGTGAATACGGCGTTTGCTTACCATTTCTCACGCATTATGGTTCCAACACTCGAACACCTATAAGGATTCTCCTGCACAGTGGCAGATATGTAAATACGGCGTTTACTTACTATTTCTCACGCATTAGGGTTTCGAACACTGGAACACCTATACGGATTCTCCTGCACAGTGGCAGATATGCAAATACGGCATTTACTTACCATATCTCACGCATTAGGGTTTGAAGACTCGAACACCTATACGGATTCTCCTGCACAGTGGCAGATATGTAAATACGGCGTTTGCTTACCAATTTCTCACGCATTGTGGTTCCAACACGCGAACACCTATACGGATTCTCCTGCACAGTGGCAGATATGTAAATACGGCGATCACTTACCATTTCCCACGCATTATGGTTCCAACACTCGAACACCTATACTGATTCTCCTGCACAGTGGCAGATATGTAAATACGGCGTTTGCTTACCATTTCTCACGCATTATGGTTCCAACACGCGACACCTATACGGATTCCTCTGCACAGTGGCAGATATGTAAATACGGCGTTCACTTATCATTTCTCACGCATTAGGGTTCGAACACTCGAACACCTATACGGATTCTCCTGCACAGTGGCAGATATGTAAATACGGCGTTTACTTACCATTTCTCACGCAATTAGGGTTCGAAGACTCGAACACCTATACGGATTCTCCTGGACTGTGGGCAGATTTGTAAATATCAGCGTTTACTTACCATTTCACACGCATTAGGGTTCGAACACTCGAACCCCTATACGGATTCTCCTGCACAGTGGGCAGATATGTAAATGCGGTGTTTCCTTACATTTCTCACACATTAGGTTTCGAACACTCGAACACCTGTACGGATTCTCCTGCATAGTGGCAGACATGTAAATACGGCGTTTACTTACCATTTCTCATGCATTAGGGTTTGAAGTCTCGAACACCTATACGGATTCTCCTGCACAGTGGCAGATATGTAAATACGGCGTTTACTTACCATTTCCCACGCATTATGGTTCCAACACTCGAACACCTATACTGATTCTCCTGCACAGTGGCAGATATGTAAATACGGCGTTTGGCTTACCATTTCTCACGCATTATGGTTCCAACACAAGCGAACACCTATACGGATTCTTCTGCACAGTGGCAGATATGTAAATACGGCGTTCACTTATCATTTCTCACGCATTAGGGTTCGAACCACCCCGAAACACCTATACGGATTCTCCTGCACCAGTGGCAGATATGTAAATTCGCGTTTACTTACCATCTCTCACGCATTAGGGTTTGAAGACTCGAACGCCTTACGGATTCTCCTGCACAGTGGCAGATATGTCAATACGGCGTTTGCTTACCATTTCTCGCGCATTATGGTTCCAACACTGCGAACACCTATACGGATTCTCCTGCACAGTGGCAGATATGTAAATACGGCGTTCACTTACCATTTCTCACGCATTAGGGTTCGAACACTCGAACACCTCTACGGATTCTCCTGCACAGTGGCAGATATGTAAATACGGCATTCAGTTATCATTTCTCACGCATTAGGGGTCGGAACACTCGAACACCTATACGGATTCTCCTGCACAGTGGCAGATATGTAAATTCGGCGTTTACTTACCATCTCTCACGCATTAGGGTTTGAAGACTCGAACGCCTATACGGATTCTCCTGCACAGTGGCAGATATGTCAATACGGCGTTTGCTTACCATTTCTCGCGCATTATGGTTCCAACACAGCGAACACCTATACGGATTCTCCTGCACAGTGGCAGATATGTAAATACGGCGTTCACTTACCATTTCTCACGCATTAGGGTTCGAACACTCGAACACCTCTACGGATTCTCCTGCACAGTGGCAGATATGTAAATACGGCATTCAGTTATCATTTCTCACGCATTAGGGGTCGAACACTCGAACACCTATACGGATTCTACTGCACAGTGGCAGATATGTAATACGACGTTTACTTACCATCTCTCACGCATTAGGGTTTGAAGACTCGAACGCCTATACAGATTCTCCTGCACAGTGGCAGATATGTAAATACGGCGTTTACTTACCATTTCTCACGCATTATGGTTCCCAACACGCGAACACCTATGCGGATTCTCTGCACAGTGGCAGATATGTAAATACAGTGTTCACTTACCATTTTTCACCCATTAGGGTTCGAACACTCGAACACCTATACGGATTCTCCTGCACAGTGGCAGATATTTAAATACGGCGTTTGCCTTACCATTTCTCACGCATTAGGGTTCGAAGACTCGAACACCTATACGGATTCTCCTGCACAGTGGCAAATATGTAAATACGGCGGTTTAATTACCATTTCTCACGCATTTGGGTTCGAACCCTCGAACACCTATACGGATTCTCCTGCATAGTGGCAGATATGTAAATACGGCGTTTACTTTCCATTTCTCACGCATTAGGGTTCGAAGACTCGAAAACCTATGCGGATTCTCCTACACAAAGGCAGATATGTAAATACGTCGTTTACTTACCATTTCTCACGCATTACGGTTCGAACCCTCGTACACCTATAGGGATTCTCCTGCACAGTGGCAGATATGTAAATACGGTGTTTACTTACCATTTCTCACGCATTAGGGTTCGAAGACTCGAACACCTATACGGATTCTCCTGCACAGTAGCAGATATGTAAATACGGCGTTTGCTTACCGTTTCTCACGCATTATGGTTCCAACACCGCGAACACCTATACGGATTCTGCTGCACAGTGGCAGATATGTAAATACGCCGTTCACTTACCATTTCTCACGCATTAGGGTGTTCGAACACTTGAACACCCATACGGATTCTCCTCCACAGTGGCAGATATGTCAATACGGCGTTTACTTACCATTTCTCACGCATTAGGGTTCGAAGACTCGAACACCTATACGGATTCTCCTGCACAGTGGCACATATGTAAATACGGCGTTTACTTACCATTTCTCACACATTAGGTTTCGAAACTCGAACACCTGTACGGATTCTCCTGCACAGTGGCGGATATGTAAATACGGCATTTACTTACCATTTCTCACGCATTAGGGTTTCAAGACTCGAACACCTATACGGATTCCTCCTGCACAGTGGCAGATATGTGAATACGGCGTTTGCTTACCATTTTCTCACGCATTATGGTTCCAACACTCGAACACCTATAAGGATTCTCCTGCACAGTGGCAAGATATGTAAATACGGCGTTTACTTACTATTTCTCACGCATTAGGGTTCGAACACTGGAACACCTATACGGATTCTCCTGCACAGTGGCAGATATGCAAATACGGCATTTACTTACCATATCTCACGCATTAGGGTTTGAAGACTCGAACACCTATACGGATTCTCCTGCACAGTGGCAGATATGTAAATACGGCGTTTTGCTTACCATTTCTCACGCATTGTGGTTCCAACACGCGAACACCTATACGGATTCTCTCCTGCACAGTGGCAGATATGTAAATACGGCGATCACTTACCATTTTTCACGCATTAAGGTTCGGAACACTCGAACACCTATACGGATTCTCCTGCACAGTGTCAGACATGTAAATACGGCGTTTACTTACCATTTCTCACGCATTAGGGTTCGAAGACTCGAAAACCTATGCGGATTCTCCTACACCGAGGCAGATATGTAAATAAGGGCGTTTACATACCATTTCTCACCCATTAGGGTTCGAACAATCGAACACCGATGCGGATCCTCCTGCACAGTGGCAGATATGTAAATATGGCGTTTACTTACCATTTCTCACGCATTGGGGTTCCAAGACTCGAACACCTATGCAGATTCTCCTGCACAGTGGCAGATATGTGAATACGGTATTTACTTACCATTTCTGACGTATTAGGGTTCGAACACTCGAACACCGATGCGGATTTTTCCTGCACAGTGGTAGATATGTAAATATGGCGTTTACTTACTATTTCTCACGCATTAGGGTTCGAACACTCGAACACCTATACGGATTCTCCTGCACAGTGGCAGATATGTAAATACGGCGTTTACTTACCATTTCCCAAGCATTAGGGTTCGAAGAATCGAACACCTATACGGATTCTCCTGCACAGTGGCAGATATATGTAAATAGGGCGTTTACTTACCATTTCTCGCGCATTGGGGGTCGAACACTCGAACACCTATACGGATTCTCCTGCACAATGGCAGATATGTAAATACGGCGTTTACTTACCATTTCTCACGCATTAGGGCTCGAAGACTCGAACACCTATACGGATTCTCCTGCACAGTGGCAGATATGTAAATACGGCGTTTACTTACCATTTCTCACGCATTAGGGTTCGAAGACTCGAACACCTATACGGATTCTCCTGCACTGTGGCAGATTTGTAAATATCGGCGTTTACTTACCATTTCTCACGCATTAGGGTTCGAACACTCGAACACCTATACGGATTCTCCTGCACAGTGGCTGATATGTAAATGCGGTGTTTCCTTACCACTTCTCACACATTAGGTTTCGAACACTCGAACACCTGTACGGATTCTCCTGCACAGTGGCAGATATGTAAATACGGCGTTCACTTACCATTTCTCACGCATTAGGGTTCGAACACTCGAACACCTCTACGGATTCTCCTGCACAGTGGCAGATATGTAAATACGGCATTCAGTTATCATTTCTCACGCATTAGGGGTCGAACACTCGAACACCTATACGGATTCTACTGCACAGTGGCAGATATGTAAATACGGCGTTTACTTACCATCTCTCACGCATTAGGGTTTGAAGACTCGAACGCCTATACAGATTCTCCTGCACAGTGGCAGATATGTAAATACGGCGTTTACTTACCATTTCTCACGCATTATGGTTCCAACACGCGAACACCTATGCGGATTCTCCTGCACAGTGGCAGATATGTAAATACAGTGTTCACTTACCATTTTTCACCCATTAGGGTTCGAACACTCGAACACCTATACGGATTCTCCTGCACAGTGGCAGATATTTAAATACGGCGTTTGCTTACCATTTCTCACGCATTAGGGTTTGAAGACTCGAACACCTATACGGATTCTCCTGCACAGTGGCAAATATGTAAATACGGCGTTTAATTACCATTTCTCACGCATTTGGGTTCGAACCCTCGAACACCTATACGGATTCTCCTGCATAGTGGCAGATATGTAAATACGGCGTTTACTTCCATTTCTCACGCATTAGGGTTCGAAGACTCGAAAACCTATGCGGATTCTCCTACACAAAGGCAGATATGTAAATACGTCGTTTACTTACCATTTCTCACGCATTACGGTTCGAACCCTCGTACACCTATAGAGATTCTCCTGCACAGTGGCAGATATGTAAATACGGTGTTTACTTACCATTTCTCACGCATTAGGGTTCGAAGACTCGAACACCTATACGGATTCTCCTGCACAGTAGCAGATATGTAAATACGGCGTTTGCTTACCGTTTCTCACGCATTATGGTTCCAACACGCGAACACCTATACGGATTCTGCTGCACAGTGGCAGATATGTAAATACGCCGTTCACTTACCATTTCTCACGCATTAGGGTTCGAACACTTGAACACCCATACGGATTCTCCTCCACAGTGGCAGATATGTCAATACGGCGTTTACTTACCATTTCTCACGCATTAGGGTTCGAAGACTCGAACACCTATACGGATTCTCCTGCACAGTGGCACATATGTAAATACGGCGTTTACTTACCATTTCTCACACATTAGGTTTCGAAACTCGAACACCTGTACGGATTCTCCTGCACAGTGGCGGATATGTAAATACGGCATTTACTTACCATTTCTCACGCATTAGGGTTTCAAGACTCGAACACCTATACGGATTCTCCTGCACAGTGGCAGATATGTGAATACGGCGTTTGCTTACCATTTCTCACGCATTATGGTTCCAACACTCGAACACCTATAAGGATTCTCCTGCACAGTGGCAGATATGTAAATACGGCGTTTACTTACTATTTCTCACGCATTAGGGTTCGAACACTGGAACACCTATACGGATTCTCCTGCACAGTGGCAGATATGCAAATACGGCATTTACTTACCATCTCTCACGCATTAGGGTTTGAAGACTCGAACACCTATACGGATTCTCCTGCACAGTGGCAGATATGTAAATACGGCGTTTGCTTACCATTTCTCACGCATTGTGGTTCCAACACGCGAACACCTATACGGATTCTCCTGCACAGTGGCAGATATGTAAATACGGCGTTCACTTACCATTTTTCACGCATTAAGGTTCGAACACTCGAACACCTATACGGATTCTCCTGCACAGTGTCAGACATGTAAATACGGCGTTTACTTACCATTTCTCACGCATTAGGGGTTCGAAGACTCGAAAACCTATGCGGATTCTCCTACACCGAGGCAGATATGTAAATAAGGCGTTTACATACCATTTCTCGCCCATTAGGGTTCGAACAATCGAACACCGATGCGGATCCTCCTGCACAGTGGCAGATATGTAAATATGGCGTTTACTTACCATTTCTCACGCATTGGGGTTCCAAGACTCGAACACCTATGCAGATTCTCCTGCACAGTGGCAGATATGTGAATACGGCATTTACTTACCATTTATGACGTATTAGGGTTCGAACACTCGAACACCGATGCGGATTTTCCTGCACAGTGGTAGATATGTAAATATGGCGTTTACTTACTATTTCTCACGCATTAGGGTTCGAACACTCGAACACCTATACGGATTCTCCTGCACAGTGGCAGATATGTAAATACGGCGTTTACTTACCATTTCCCAAGCATTAGGGTTCGAAGAATCGAACACCTATACGGATTCTCCTGCACAGTGGCAGATATATGTAAATACGGCGTTTACTTACCATTTCTCGCGCATTGGGGGTCGAACACTCGAACACCTATACGGATTCTCCTGCACAATGGCAGATATGTAAATACGGCGTTTACTTACCATTTCTCACGCATTAGGGCTCGAAGACTCGAACACCTATACGGATTCTCCTGCACAGTGCCAGATATGTAAATACGGCGTTTACTTACCATTTCTCACGCATTAGGGTTCGAAGACTCGAACACCTATACGGATTCTCCTGCACTGTGGCAGATTTGTAAATATCGGCGTTTACTTACCATTTCTCACGCATTAGGGTTCGAACACTCGAACACCTATACGGATTCTCCTGCACAGTGGCTGATATGTAAATGCGGTGTTTCCTTACCACTTCTCACACATTAGGTTTCGAACACTCGAACACCTGTACGGATTCTCCTGCACAGTGGCATATATGTAAATACGGCGTTTACTTACCATTTCTCACGCATTATGGTTCCAACACTCGAACACCTATACGGATTCTCCCGCATAGTGGCAGATATGTAAATACGGCGTTTGCTTACCATTTCTCACGCATTATGGTTGCAACACCTGCGAACACCTATACGGATTCCCCTGCACAATGGCAGATATGTAAATACGGCGTTTTACTTACCATCTCTCACGCATTAGGGTTTGAAGACTCGAACACCTATACGGATTATCCTGCACAGTGGCAGATATGTGAATACGGCGTTTGCTTACCATTTCTCACGCATTATGGTTCCAACACGCGAACACCTATACGGATACTCCTGCACAGTGTCAGATATGTAAATACGGCGTTTGCTTACCATTTCTCACGCATTATGGTTCCAACACGCGAACACCTATACGGATTCTCCTGCACAGTGGCAGATATGTAAATACGGCGTTCACTTACCGTTTCTCACGCATTAGGGTTCGAAGACCCGAACACCTATACGGATTCTCCTGCACAGTGGCAGATATGTAAATACGGCGTTTGCTTACCGTTTCTCACGCATTATGGTTCCAACACGCGAACACCTATACGGATTCTGCTGTACAGTGGCAGATATGTAAATATGGAGTTCACTTACCATTTCTCACGCATTAGGGCTCGAACACTCGAACACCTGTACGGATTCTCCTGCACAGTAGCGGATATGTAAATACGGCATTTACTTACCATTTCTCACGCATTAGGGTTTGAAGACTCGAACACCTATACGGATTCTCCTGCACAGTGGCAGATATGTAAATACGGCGTTTGCTTACCATTTCTCACGCATTATGGTTCCAACACTCGAACACCTATACGGATTCTCCTGCACAGTGGTAGATTTGTAAATACGGCGTTTACTTACTATTTCTCACGCATTAGGGTTCGAACACTGGAACACCTATACGGATTCTCCTGCACAGTGGCAGATATGTAAATACGGCATTTACTTACCATCTCTCACGCATTAGGGTTCGAAGACTTGAACACCTATCCGGATTCTCCTCCACAGTGGCAGATATGTAAATAGGGCGTTTACTTACCATTCCTCACGCATTAGGGCTCGAAGACTCGAACACCTATACGGATTCTCCTGCACAGTGGCAGATATGTAAATACGGCGTTTACTTACTATTTCTCACGCATTAGGGTTCGAAGACTCGAACACCTATTCGGATTATCTTGCACTGTGGCAGATTTGTAAATATCGGCGTTTACTTACCATTTCTCACGCATTAGGGTTCGAACACTCGAACACCTATATGGATTCTCCTGCACAGTGGCAGCTATGTAAATGCGGTGTTTCCTTACCACTTCTCACACATTAGGTTTCGAACACTCAAACACCTGTACGGATTCTCCTACACAGTGGCAGATATGTAAATACGGCGTTTACTTACCATTTCTCACGCATTTGGGTTTGAAGACTCGAACACCTATACGGATTCTCCTACATAGTGGCAGATATGTAAATACGGCGTTTACTTACCATTTCTCACGCATTATGGTTCCAACACTCGAACACCTATACGGATTCTCCTGCATAGTGGCAGATATGTAAATACGGCGTTTGCTTACCATTTCTCACGCATTATGGTTCCAACACGCGAACACCTATACGGATTCTCCTGCATAGTGGCAGATATGTAAATACGGCGTTTACTTACCATCTCTCACGCATTAGGGTTTGAAGACTCGAACACCAATACGGATTATCCTGCACAGTGGCAGATATGTGAATACGGCTTTTGCTTACCATTTCTCACGCATTGTGGTTCCAACACGCGAACACCTATACGGATTCTCCTGCACAGTGGCAGATATGTAAATACGGCGTTTGCTTACCATTTCTCACGCATTATGGTTCCAACATGCGAACACCTATACGGATTCTCCTGCACAGTGGCAGATATTTAAATACGGCGTTTACTTACCATTTCTCATGCATTAGGGTTCGATGACTCGCACACCTATACGAATTCTCCGGCACAGTGGCAAATATGTAAATACGGCGTTTACTTACCATTTCTCACGCATTTGGGTTCGAACACTCGAACACCTATACGGGTTCTCCTGCACAGTGGCAGATATGTAAAGACGGCGTTTACTTACCATTTCTCACGCATTAGGGTTCGAAGACTCAAAACCTATGCGGATTCTCCTACATAGAGGCAGATATGTAAATACGGCGTTTACTTACCATTTCTCATGCATTAGGGTTCGAACACTCGAACACCGATGCGGATTCTCCTGCACAGTGGCAGATATGTAAATGCGGCGTTTACTTACCATTTCTCACGCATTAGGGTTCGAAGACTCGAACACCTATGCAGATTCTCGTGCACACTGGCAGATATGTAAATACGGTGTTTACTTACCATTTCTCACGCATTAGGGTTCGAACACTCAAACACCGATACGGATCCTCCTGCACAGTAGCAGATTTGTAAATACGGGGTTTACTTACCATTTCTCACGCATTTGGGTTCGAACACTCGAACACCTATACGTATTCTCCTGCACAGTGGCAGATATGTAAATATGGCGTTTACTTACCATTTCTCACGCATTAGGGTTCGAACACTCGAACACCTATGCCGATTCTCCTGCACACTGGCAGATATGTAAATATGGTGTTCGCTTACTATTTCTCACGCAATAGGGTTCGAACACTCGAACACCTATACGGATTCTCCTGCACAGTGGCAGATATATGTAAATACGGCGTTTAGTTAATATTTCTCGCGCATTGGGGGTCGAACACTCGAACACCTGTACGGATTCTCCTGCACAGTCGCAGATATGTAAATACGGCGTTTACTTACCATTTCTCACGAATTAGGGTTCGAGGACTCGAACACCTATACGGATTCTCCTGCACAGTGGCAGATATGTAAATCCGGCGTTTGCTTACCATTTCTCACGCATTATGGTTCCAACACGCGAACACCTATACGGATTGTCCTGCACAGTGGCAGATATGTAAATACGGCGTTCACTTACCATTTCTCACGCATTAGGGTTCGAACACTCGAACACCTATACGGATTCTCCTGCACAGTGGCAGTTATGTAAATACGCCATTCACTTATCATTTCTCACGCATTAGGGGTCGAACACTCGAACACCTATACAGATTCTCCTGCACAGTGGTAGATATGTAAATACGGGGTTTACTTACCATCTCTCACGCATTAGGGTTTGAAGACTCGAACGCCTATACGGATTCTCCTGCACAGAGGCAGATATGTAAATACGGCGTTTGCTTACCATTTCTCACGCATTATGGTTCCAACACGCGAACACCTATACGGATTCTCCTGCACAGTGGCAGATATGTAAATACGGCGTTCACTTACCATTTCTCACGCATTAGGGTTCGAACACTCGAACACCTATACGGATTCTCCTGCACAGTGGCAGATATGTAAATACGGCGTTCACTTACCATTTCTCACGCATTAGGGTTCGAACACTCGAACACCTACACGGATTCTTCTACACAGTGGCAGATATGTAAATACGGCGTTCACTTATCATTTCTCACGCATTAGGGGTCGAACACTCGAACACCTATACGGATTCTCCTGCGCAGTGGCAGATATGTAAATACGGCGTTTACTTACCATCTCTCACGCATTAGGGTTTGAAGGCTCGAACGCCTATACGGATTCTCCTGCACAGTGGCAGATATGTAAATACGGCGTTTGCTTACCATTTCTCACGCATTATGGTTCCAACACGCGAACACCTATACGGATTCTCCTGCACAGTGGCAGATATGTAAATACGGCGTTCAGTTACCATTTCTCACGCATTAGGGTTCGACCACTCGAACACCTATACGGATTCTACTGCATAGTGGCAGATATGTAAATACGACGTTCACTTATCATTTCTCACGCATTAGGGGTCGAACACTCGAACACCTATACGGATTCTCCTGCACAGTGGCAGATATTTAAATACGGCGTTTACTTACCATCTCTCACGCATTAGGGTTTGAAGACTCGGACGCCTATACGGATTCTCCTGCACAGTGGCAGATATGTAAATACGGCGTTTGCTTACCATTTCTCACACATTATGGTTCCAACACGCGAACACCTATACGGATTCTCCTGCACAGTGGCAGATATGTAAATACGGCGTTTACTTACCATTTCTCACGCATTGGGGTTCGAAGCCTCGAAAACCTATGCGGATTCTCCTACACAGAGGCAGATATGTAAATACGGCGTTTACTTACCATTTCTCACGCATTAGGGTTCGAACACTCGAACACCGATGCGGATTCTCCTGCACAGTGGAAGATATGTAAATATGGCGTTTACTTACCATTTCTCACGCATTGGGGTTCGAAGACTCGAACACCTATGCAGATTCTCCCGCACAGTGGCAGATATGTAAATACGGTGTGTACTTACCATTTCTCACGCATGAGGGTTCGAACACTCGAACACCTATACGGATTCTCCTCCACAGTGGCAGATATGTACATATGGCGTTTACTTACCATTTCTCACGCATTAGGCTTCGAAGACTCGAACACCTATGCAAATTCTCCTGCACAGTGGCAGATATGTGAATACGGCGTTTACTTACCATTTCTCACGAATTAGGGTTCGAACACTCGAACACCTATAGGGATTCTCCTGCACAGTGGCGGATATGTAAATAAGGCGTTTACTTACCATTTCTCACGCATTAGGGTTCGAAGACTCGAACACCTATGCGGATTCTCCTGCACAGTGGCAGATATGTAAATACGGCGTTTACTTACCATTTCTCACGCATTAGGGTTCGAAGACTCGAACACCTATACGAACTCTCCTGCACAGTGGCAGATATGTAAATACGGCGTTTACTTACCATTTCTCACGCATTGGGGTTCGAAGACTCGAATACCTCCTGCACAGTGGCAGATATGTAAATACGGCGTTTACTAGCCATTTCTCACGCATTAGGGTTCGAAGACTGGAACACTTATACGGATTCTCCTACAAAGCGGCAGATATGTAAGTACGGCGTTTACTTACCATTACTCACGCATTAGGGTTCGAACACTCGAACACCTATACGGATTCCCCTGCACAGTGGCAGATATGTAAATACGGCGTTTACTTACCATTTCCCAAGCATTAGGGTTCGAAGACTCGAACACCTATACGGATTCTCCTGCACAGTGGCAGATATATGTAAATACGGCGTTTAGTTACCATTTCTCGCGCATTGGGGGTCGAACACTCGAACACCTATACGGATTCTACTGCACAGTGGCGGATATGTAAATACGGCGTTTACTTACCATTTCTCACGCATTAGGGTTCGAAGACTCGAACACCTATCCGGATTCTCCTGCACAGTGGCAGATATGTAAATACGGCGTTTACTTACCATTTCTCATGCATTAGGGCTCGAAGACTCGAACACCTATACGGATTCTCCTGCACAGTGGCAGATATGTAAATACGGCGTTTACTTACCATTTCTCACGCATTAGGGTTCGAAGACTGGAACACCTATTCGGATTATCCTGCACTGTGGCAGATTTGTAAATATCGGCGTTTACTTACCATTTCTCACGCATTAGGGTTCGAACACTCGAACACCTATACGGATTCTCCTGCACAGTGGCAGATATGTAAATGCGGTGTTTCCTTACCACTTCTCACACATTAGGTTTCGAACACTCAAACACCTGTACGGATTCTCCTGCACAGTGGCAGATATGTAAATACGGCGTTTACTTACCATTTCTCACGCATTAGGGTTTGAAGACTCGAACACCTATACGGATTCTCCTGCACAGTGGCAGATATGTAAATACGACATTTACTTACCATTTCTCACGCATTATGGTTCCAACACTCGAACAACTATACGGATTCTCCTGCATAGTGGCAGATATGTAAATACGGCGTTGGCTTACCATTTCTCACGCATTATGGTTCCAACACGCGAACACCTATACGGATTCCCCTGCACAGTGGCGGATATGTAAATACGGTGTTCACTTACCATTTCTCACGCATTAGGGTTCGAACACTCGAACACCTATACGGATTCTCCTGCACAGTGGCAGATATTTAAATACGGCGTTTACTTACCATTTCTCATGCATTAGGGTTCGATGACTCGCACACCTATACGAATTCTCCTGCACAGTGGCAAATATGTAAATACGGCGTTTACGTACCATTTCTCACGCATTTGGGTTCGAACACTCGAACACCTATACGGATTCTCCTGCACAGTGGCAGATATGTAAAGACGGCATTTACTTACCATTTCTCATGCATTAGGGTTCGAAGACTCAAAACCTATGCGGATTCTCCTACACAGAGGCAGATATGTAAATACGGCGTTTACTTACCATTTCTCACGCATTAGGGTTCGAACACTCGAACACCGATGCGGATTCTCCTGCACAGTGGCAGATATGTAAATGCGGCGTTTACTTACCATTTCTCACGCATTAGAGTTCGAAGACTCGAACACCTATGCAGATTCTCCTGCACACTGGCAGATATGTAAATACGGTGTTTACTTACCGTTTCTCACGCATTAGGGTTCGAACACTCGAACACCGATGCGGATTCTCCTGCACAGTGGCAGATATGTAAATGCGGCGTTTACTTACCATTTCTTACGCATTAGGGTTCGAAGACTCGAACACCTATGCAGATTCTCCTGCACAGTGGCAGATATGTGAATACGGCGTTTACTTACCATTTCTCACGCATTAGGGTTCGAACACTCGAACACCGATGCGGATTCTCCTGCACACTGGCAGATATGTAAATATGGCGTTCGCTTACTATTTCTCACGCAATAGGGTTCGAACACTCGAACACCTATACGGATTCTCCTGCACAGTGGCAGATATGTAAATACGGCGTTTACTTACCATTTCCCAAGCATTTCGGTTCGAAGACTCGAACACCTATACGGATTCTCCTGCACAGTGGCAGATATATGTAAATACGGCGTTTAGTTAATATTTCTCGCGCATTGGGGGTCGAACACTCGAACACCTATACGGATTCTCCTGCACAGTGGCAGATATGTAAATACGGTGTTTACTTACCATTTCTCACGCAATAGGGTTTGAACACTCGAACACCTATCCGGATTCTCCTGCACAGTGGCAGATATGTAAATACGGCGTTACTTACCATTTCTCACGCATTTGGGTTCGAACACTCGAACACCTATACGGATTTGCTCCACAGTGGCAGATATGTAAATACGGCGTTTGCTTACCATTTCTCACCCATTATGGTTCCAACATGCGAACACCTATACG
Source organism: Camellia granthamiana (assembly GCA_036172215.1). NCBI lineage: Eukaryota > Viridiplantae > Streptophyta > Magnoliopsida > Ericales > Theaceae > Camellia > Camellia granthamiana. Next base: position 15,939 of record JAXFYN010000681.1, read on the forward strand.
GATTCTCCTACACAGTGGCAGATATGTAAATACGGCGTTCACTTACCATTTCTCACGCATTAGGGTTCGAACACTCGAACACCTATACGGATTCTCCTGCACAGTGGCAGATATGTAAATACGACATTCACTTATCATTTCTCACGCATTAGGGGTCGAACACTCGAACACCTATACAGATTCTCCTGCACAGTGGCAGATATGTAAATACGGCGTTTACTTACCATCTCTCACGCATTAGGGTTTGAAGACTCGAACGCCTATACGGATTCTCCTGCACAGTGGCAGATATGTAAATACGGCGTTTGCTTACCATTTCTCACGCATTATGGTTCCAACACGCGAACACCTATACGGATTCTCCTGCACAGTGGCAGATATGTAAATACGGCGTTCACTTACCATTTCTCACGCATTAGGGTTCGAACACTCGAACACCTATACGGATTCTCCTGCACAGTGGCAGATATGTAAATACGGCGTTCACTTACCATTTCTCACGCATTAGGGTTCGAACACTCGAACACCTACACGGATTCTCCTGCACAGTAGGCAGATATGTAAATATGGCGTTCACTTATCATTTCTCACGCATTAGGGGTCGAACACTCGAACACCTATACGGATTCTCCTGCACAGTGGCAGATATGTAAATACGGCGTTTACTTCCCGTCTCTGACGCATTAGGGTTTGAAGACTCGAACGCCTATACGGATTCTCCTGCACAGTGGCAGATATGTAAATACGGCGTTTGCTTACCATTTTTCACGCATTATGGTTCCAACACGCGAACACCTATACGGATTCTCCTGCACAGTGGCAGATATGTAAATACGGCGTTCACTTACCATTTCTCATGCATTAGGGTTCAAACACTCGAACACCTATACGGATTCTCCTGCACAGTGGCAGATATGTAAATACGACGTTCACTTATCATTTCTCACGCATTAGGGGTCGAACACTCGAACACCTATACGGATTCTCCTGCACAGTGGCAGATTTGTAAATACGGCGTTCACTTACCATTTCTCACGCATTAGGGTTCGAACACTCGAACACCTATACGGATTCTCCTGCACAGTGGCAGATATGTAAATACGGCGTTCACTTACCATTTCTCACGCATTAGGGTTCGAACACTCGAACACCTATACGGATTCTCCTGCACAGTGGCAGATATGTAAATACGGCGTTATCTTATCATTTCTCACGCATTAGGGGTCGAACACTCGAACACCTATATGGATTCTCCTGCACAGTGGCAGATATGTAAATACGGCGTGTACTTGCCATCTCTCACGCATTAGGGTTGGAAGACTCGAACGCCTATACGGATTCTCCTGCACAGTGGCAGATATGTAAATACGGCGTTTGCTTGCCATTTCTCACGCATTATGGTTCCAACACGCGAACACCTATACGGATTCTCCTGCACAGTGGCAGATATGTAAATACGGCGTTCACTTACCATTTCTGACGCATTAGGGTTCGAACACTCGAACACCTATACGGATTCTCCTCCACAGTGGCAGATATGTAAATACGACATTCACTTATCATTTCTCACGCATTAGGGGTCGAACACTCGAACACCTATACAGATTCTCCTGCACAGTGGCAGATATGTAAATACGGCGTTTACTTACCATCTCTCACGCATTAGGGTTTGAAGACTCGAACGCCTATACAGATTCTCCTGCACAGTGGCAGATATGTAAATACGGCGTTTGCTTACCATTTCTCACGCATTATGGTTCCAACACGCGAACACCTATACGGATTCTCCTGCACAGTGGCAGATATGTAAATACGACGTTCACTTACCATTTCTCACGCATTAGGGTTCGAACACTCGAACACCAATACGGATTCTCCTGCACAGTGGCAGATATGTAAATACGGCGTTCACTTACCATTGCTCACGCATTAGGGTTCGAACACTCGAACACCTATACGGATTCTCCTGCACAGTGGCAGATATGTAAATAGAGCGTTTACTTACCATCTCTCACGCATTAGGGTTTGAAGACTCGAACGCCTATACGGATTCTCCTGCACAGTGGCAGATATGTAAATACGGCGTTTGCTTACCATTTCTCACGCATTACAATTCCAACACGCGAACACCTATACGGATTCTCCTGCACAGTGGCAGATATGTAAATACGGCGTTCACTTACCATTTCTCACGCATTAGGGTTCGAAGACTCGACCACCTATACGGATTCTCCTGCACAGTGGCACATATGTAAATACGGCGTTTACTTACCATTTCTCTCGCATTTGGGTTCGAACACTCGAACACCTATACGGATTCTCCTGCACAGTGGCAGATATGTAAATACGGCGTTTACTTACCATTTCTCACGCATTAGGGTTCGAACACTCGAACACCGATGCGGATTCTCCGGCACAGTGGCAGATATGTAAATATGGCGTTTACTTACCATTTCTCACGCATTGGGGTTCGAAGACTCGAACTCCTATACGGATTCTCCTGCACAGTGGCACATATGTAAATACGGCGTTTACTTACCATTTCTCACACATTAGGTTTCGAACACTCGAACACCTGTACGGATTCTCCTACACAGTGGCAGATATGTAAATACGGCGTTTACTTACCATTTCTCACGCATTAGGGTTTGAAGACTCGAACACCTATACGGATTATCCTGCACAGTGGCAGATATGTGAATACGGCTTTTGCTTACCATTTCTCACGCATTGTGGTTCCAACACGCGAACACCTATACGGATTCTCCTGCACAGTGGCAGATATGTAAATACGGCGTTGGCTTACCATTTCTCACGCATTATGGTTCCAACACGCGAACACCTACGGATTCTCCTGCACAGTGGCAGATATGTAAATACGGTGTTCACTTACCATTTCTCACGCATTAGGGTTCGAACACTCAAACACCTATACGGATTCTCCTGCACAGTGGCAGATATTTAAATACGGCGTTTACTTACTATTTCTCATGCGTTAGGGTTCGATGACTCGCACACCTATACAAATTCTCCTGCACAGTGGCAAATATGTAAATACGGCGTTTACGTACCATTTCTCACGCATTTGGGTTCGAACACTCGAACACCTATACGGATTCTCCTGCACAGTGGCAGATATGTAAAGACGGCATTTACTTACCATTTCTCATGCATTAGGGTTCGAAGACTCAAAACCTATGCGGATTCTCCTACACAGAGGCAGATATGTAAATACGGCGTTTACTTACCATTTCTCACGCATTAGGGTTCGAGCACTCGAACACCGATGCGGATTCTCCTGCACAGTGGCAGATATGTAAATGCGGCGTTTACTTACCATTTCTCACGCATTAGGGTTCGAAGACTCGGACACCTATGCAGATTCTCCTGCACACTGGCAGATATGTAAATACGGTGTTTACTTACCGTTTCTCGCGCATTAGGGTTCGAACACTCGAACACCGATGCGGATTCTCCTGCACAGGGGCAGATATGTAAACGCGGCGTTTATTTACCATTTCTCACGCATTAGGGTTCGAAGACTCGAACACCTATGCAGATTCTCCTGCACAGTGGCAGATATGTGAATACGGCGTTTAGTTACCATTTCTCACGCATTAGGGTTCGAACACTCGAACACCGATGCGGATTCTCCTGCACACTGGCAGATATGTAAATATGGCGTTCGCTTACTTTTTCTAACGCAATAGGGTTCGAACACTCGAACACCTATACGGATTCTCCTGCACAGTGGCAGATATGTAAATACGGCGTTTACTTACCATTTCCCAGGCATTAGGGTTCGAAGACTCGAACACCTATACGGATTCTCCTGCACAGTGGCAGATATATGTAAATACGGCGTTTAGTTAATATTTCTCGCGCATTGGGGGTCGAACACTCGAACACCTATACGGATTCTCCTGCACAGTGGCAGATATGTAAATACGGTGTTTACTTACCATTTCTCTCGCAATAGGGTTTGAACACTCGAACACCTATACGGATTCTCCTGCACAGTGGCAGATATGTAAATACGGCGTTTACTTACCATTTCTCACGCATTTGGGTTCGAACACTCGAACACCTATACGGATTCTCCTCCACAGTGGCAGATATGTAAATACGGCGTTTGCTTACCATTTCTCACGCATTATGGTTCCAACACGCGAACACCTATACGGATTCTCCTGCACAGTGGCAGATATGTAAATACGGCGTTCACTTACCATTTCTCACGCATTTGGGTTCGAACACTCGAACACCTAGACGGATTCTCCTGCACCGTGGCAGATATGTAAATACGACATTCACTTATCTTTTCTCACGCATTAGGGGTCAAACACTCGAACACCTATACAGATTCTCCTACACAGTGGAAGATATGTAAATACGGCGTTTACTTACCATCTCTCACGCATTAGGGTTTGAAGACTCGAACGCCAATACGGATTCTCCTGCACAGTGGCAGATATGTAAATACGGCGTTTGCTTACCATTTCTCACGCATTATGGTTCCAACACGCGAACACCTATACGGATTCTCCTGCACAGTGGCAGATATGTAAATACGGCGTTCACTTACCATTTCTCACGCATTAGGGTTCGAACAATCGAACACCTGTACGGATTCTCCTGCACAGTGGCAGATATTTAAATACGGCGTTCACTTACCATTTCTCACGCATTAGGGTTCGAACACTCGAACACCTACACGGATTCTCCTGCACAGTAGGCAGATATGTAAATATGGCGTTCACTTATCATTTCTCACGCATTAGGGGTCGAACACTCGAACACCTATACAGATTCTCCTGCACAGTGGCAGATATGTAAATACGGCGTTTACTTACCGTCTCTCATGCATTAGGGTTTGAAGACTCGAACGCCTATACGGATTCTCCTGCACAGTGGCAGATATGTAAATACGGCGTTTGCTTACCATTTCTCACGCATTATGGTTCCAACACGCGAACACCTATACGGATTCTCCTGCACAGTGGCAGATATGTAAATACGACGTTCACTTATCATTTCTCACGCATTAGGGGTCGAACACTCGAACACCTATACGGATTCTCCTGCACAGTGGCAGATATGTAAGTACGGCGTTTACTTACCATTTCTCACGCATTCGGGTTCGAACACTCGAACACCTATACGGATTCTCCTGCACAGTGGCAGATATGTAAATACGGTGTTCACTTACCATTTCTCACACATTAGGTTTCGACCACTCGAACACCTGTACGGCTTCTCCTGCACAGTGGCAGATACGTAAATACGGCGTTTACTTACCATTTCTCACGCATTAGGGTTTGAAGACTCGAACACCTATACGGATTCTCCTGCACCGTGGCAGATATGTAAATATGGCGTTTACTTACCATTACTCACGCATTAGGGTTCGTAGACTCGAACACCTATGCAAATTTTCCTGCACAGTGGCAGATATGTGAATACGGCGTTTACTTACCATTTCTCACGCATTAGGGTTCGAACACTCGAACACCTATAAGGATTCTCCTGCACAGTGGCGGATATGTAAATAAGGCGTTTACTTACCATTTCTCACGCATTAGGGTTCGAAGACTCGAACACCTATGCGGATTCTCCTGCACAGTGGCAGATATGTAAATACGGCGTTTACTTACCATTTCTCACACATTAGGGTTCGAAGACTCGAACACCTATACGGACTCTCCTGCACAGTGGCAGATATTAAATACGGCGTTTACTTACCATTTCTCACGCATTAGGGTTCGAAGACTCGAATACCTCCTGCACAGTGGCAGATATGTAAATACGGCGTTTACTTACCATTTCTCACGCATTAGGGTTCGAAGACTGGAACACTTATACGGATTCTCCTACAAAGCGGCAGATATGTAAGTACGGCGTTTACTTACCATTTCTCACGCATTAGGGTTCGAACACTCGAACTCCTATACGGATTCTCCTGCACAGTGGCAGATATGTAAATACGGTGTTTACTTACAATTTCTCACACATTAGGTTTCGAACACTCGAACACCTGTACGGCTTCTCCTGCACAGTGGCAGATACGTAAATACGGCGTTTACTTACCATTTCTCACGCATTAGGGTTTGAAGACTCGAACACCTATACGGATTCTCCTGCACCGTGGCAGATATGTAAATACGGCGTTTGCTGACCATTTCTCACGCATTATGGTTCCAACACGCGAACACCTATACGGATTCTCCTGCACAGTGGCAGATATGTAAATACGGCGTTCACTTACCATTTCTCACGCATTAGGGTTCGAACAATCGAACACCTGTACGGATTCTCCTGCACAGTGGCAGATATTTAAATACGGCGTTCACTTACCATTTCTCACGCATTAGGGTTTGAACACTCGAACACCTACACGGATTCTCCTGCACAGTAGGCAGATATGTAAATATGGCGTTCACTTATCATTTCTCACGCATTAGGGGTCGAACACTCGAACACCTATACGGATTCTCCTGCACAGTGGCAGATATGTAAATACGGCGTTTACTTACCGTCTCTCACGCATTAGGGTTTGAAGACTCGAACGCCTATACGGATTCTCCTGCACAGTGGCAGATATGTAAATACGGCGTTTGCTTACCATTTCTCACGCATTATGGTTCCAACACGCGAACACCTATACGGATTCTCCTGCATAGTGGCAGATATGTAAATACGGCGTTCACTTACCATTTCTGACGCATTAGGGTTCAAACACTCGAACACCTATACGGATTCTCCTGCACAGTGGCAGATATGTAAATACGACGTTCACTTATCATTTCTCACGCATTAGGGGTCGAACACTCGAACACCTATACGGATTCTCCTGCACAGTGGCAGATATGTAAATACGGCGTTCACTTACCATTTCTCACGCATTAGGGTTCGAACACTCGAACACCTATACGGATTCTCCTGCACAGTGGCAGATATGTAAATACGGCGTTCACTTACCATTTCTCACGCATTAGGGTTCGAACACTCGAACACCTATACGGATTCTCCTGCACAGTGGCAGATATGTAAATACGACGTTCACTTATCATTTCTCACGCATTAGGAGTCGAACACTCGAACACCTATACAGATTCTCCTGCACAGTGGCAGATATGTAAATACGGCGTTTACTTACCATCTCTCACGCATTAGGGTTTGAAGACTCGAACGCCTATACAGATTCTCCTGCACAGTGGCAGATATTGTAAATACGGCGTTTGCTTACCATTTCTCACGCATTATGGTTCCAACACGCGAACACCTATACGGATTCTCCTGCACAGTGGCAGATATGTAAATACGGCGTTCACTTACCATTTCTCACGCATTAGGGTTCGAACACTCGAACACCAATATGGATTCTCCTGCACAGTGGCAGATATGTAAATACGGCGTTCACTTACCATTTCTCACGCAATAGGGTTCGAACACTCGAACACCTACACGGATTCTCCTGCACAGTGGCAGATATGTAAATACGGCGTTCTCTTATCATTTCTCACACATTAGGGGTCGAACACTCGAACACCTAGACGGATTCTCCTGCACAGTGGCAGATATGTAAATACGGCGTTTACTTACCATCTCTCACGCATTAGGGTTTGAAGACTCGAACGCCTGTACGGATTCTCCTGCACAGTGGCAGATATGTAAATACGGCGTTTGCTTACCATTTCTCACGCATTACAGTTCCAACACGCGAACACCTATACGGATTCTCCTGCACAGTGGCAGATATGTAAATACGGCGTTCACTTACCATTTCTCGCGCATTAGGGTTCGAACACTCGAACACCTATACGGATTCTACTGCACAGTGGCAGATATTTAAATACGGCGTTTACTTACCATTTCTCACGCATTAGGGTTCGAAGACTCGAACACCTATACAGATTCTCCTGCACAGTGGCACATATGTAAATACGGCGTTTACTTACCATTTCTCACGCATTTGGGTTCGAACACTCGAACACCTATACGGATTCTCCTACACAGTGCCAGATATGTAAATACGGCGTTTACTTACCATTTCTCACGCATTAGGGTTCGAAGCCTCGAAAACCTATGCGGATTCTCCTACACAGAGGCAGATATATAAATTCGGCGTTTACTTACCATTTCTCACGCATTAGGGTTCGAACACTCGAACACCGATGCGGATTCTCCTGCATAGTGGCAGATATGTAAATATGGCGTTTACTTACCATTTCTCACGCATTAGGGTTCGAAGACTCGAACACCTATGCAGATTCTCTTGCACAGTGGCAGATATGTAAATACGGTGTTCACTTACCATTTCTCACGCATTAGGGTTCGAACACTCGAACACCTATACGGATTCTCTTGCACAGTGGCAGATATGTAAATATGGCGTTTACTTACCATTACTCACGCATTAGGGTTCGTAGACTCGAACACCTATGCAAATATTCCTGCACAGTGGCAGATATGTGAATACGGCGTTTACTTACCATTTCTCACGCATTAGGGTTCGAGCACTCGAACACCTATAGGGATTCTCCTGCACAGTGGCGGATATGTAAATAAGGCGTTTACTTACCATTTCTCACGCATTAGGGTTCGAAGACTCGAACACCTATGCGGATTCTCCTGCACAGTGGCAGATATGTAAATACGGCGTTTACTTACCATTTCTCACACATTAGGGTTCGAAGACTCGAACACCTATACGGACTCTCCTGCACAGTGGCAGATATGTAAATACGGCGTTTACTTACCATTTATCACGCATTAGGGTTCGAAGACTCGAATACCTCCTGCACAGTGGCAGATATGTAAATACGGCGTTTACTTATCATTTCTCACGCATTAGGGTTCGAAGACTGGAACACTTATACGGATTCTCCTACAAAGCGGCAGATATGTAAGTACGGCGTTTACTTAGCATTTCTCACGCATTAGGGTTCGAACACTCGAACACCTATACGGATTCTCCTGCACAGTGGCAGATATGTAAATACGGTGTTCACTTACCATTTCTCACACATAAGGTTTCGACCACTCGAACACCTGTACGGCTTCTCCTGCACAGTGGCAGATACGTAAATACGGCGTTTACTTACCATTTCTCACGCATTAGGGCTTGAAGACTCGAACACCTATACGGATTCTCCTGCACCGTGGCAGATATGTAAATATGGCGTTTACTTACCATTACTCACGCATTTGGGTTTGAAAACTCGAACACCTGTACGGATTCTCCTGCACCGTGGCAGATATGTAAATATGGCGTTTACTTACCATTACTCACGCATTAGGGTTCGTAGACTCGAACACCTATGCAAATTTTCCTGCACAGTGGCAGATATGTGAATACGGCGTTTACTTACCATTTCTCACGCATTAGGGTTCGAACACTCGAACACCTATAAGGATTCTCCTGCACAGTGGCGGATATGTAAATAAGGCGTTTACTTACCATTTCTCACGCATTAGGGTTCGAAGACTCGAACACCTATGCGGATTCTCCCGCACAGTGGCAGATATGTAAATACGGTGTTCACTTACCATTTCTCACACATTAGGTTTCGACCACTCGAACACCTGTACGGCTTCTCCTGCACAGTGGCAGATACGTAAATACGGCGTTTACTTACCATTTCTCACGCATTAGGGTTTGAAGACTCGAACACCTATAAGGATTCTCCTGCACAGTGGCGGATATGTAAATAAGGCGTTTACTTACTATTTCTCACGCATTAGGGTTCGAAGACTCGAACACCTATGCGGATTCTCCTGCACAGTGGCAGATATGTAAATACGGCGTTTACTTACCATTTCTCACACATTAGGTTTCGAACACTCGAACACCTGTACGGCTTCTCCTGCACAGTGGCAGATACGTAAATACGGCGTTTACTTACCATTTCTCACGCATTAGGGTTTGAAGACTCGAACACCTATACGGATTCTCCTGCACCGTGGCAGATATGTAAATACGGCGTTTGCTGACCATTTCTCACGCATTATGGTTCCAACACGCGAACACCTATACGGATTCTCCTGCACAGTGGCAGATATGTAAATACGGCGTTCACTTACCATTTCTCACGCATTAGGGTTCGAACAATCGAACACCTGTACGGATTCTCCTGCACAGTGGCAGATATTTAAATACGGCGTTCACTTACCATTTCTCACGCATTAGGGTTTGAACACTCGAACACCTACACGGATTCTCCTGCACAGTAGGCAGATATGTAAATATGGCGTTCACTTATCATTTCTCACGCATTAGGGGTCGAACACTCGAACACCTATACGGATTCTCCTGCACAGTGGCAGATATGTAAATACGGCGTTTACTTACCGTCTCTCACGCATTAGGGTTTGAAGACTCGAACGCCTATACGGATTCTCCTGCACAGTGGCAGATATGTAAATACGGCGTTGGCTTACCATTTCTCACGCATTATGGTTCCAACACGCGAACACCTATACGGATTCTCCTGCACAGTGGCAGATATGTAAATACGGCGTTCACTTACCATTTCTCACGCATTAGGGTTCAAACACTCGAACACCTATACGGATTCTCCTGCACAGTGGCAGATATGTAAATACGACGTTCACTTATCATTTCTCACGCATTAGGGGTCGAACACTCGAACACCTATACGGATTCTCCTGCACAGTGGCAGATATGTAAATACGGCGTTCACTTACCATTTCTCACGCATTAGGGTTCGAACACTCGAACACCTATACGGATTCTCCTGCACAGTGGCAGATATGTAAATACGGCGTTCACTTACCATTTCTTACGCATTAGGGTTCGAACACTCGAACACCTATACGGATTCTCCTGCACATTGGCAGATATGTAAATACGGCGTTATCTTATCATTTCTCACGCATTAGGGGTCGAACACTCGAACACCTATATGGATTCTCCTGCACAGTGGCAGATATGTAAATACGGCGTGTACTTGCCATCTCTCACGCATTAGGGTTTGAAGACTCGAACGCCTATACGGATTCTCCTGCACAGTGGCAGATATGTAAATACGGCGTGTGCTTACCATTTCTCACGCATTATGGTTCCAACACGCGAACACCTATACGGATTCTCCTGCACAGTGGCAGATATGTAAATACGGCGTTCACTTACCATTTCTCACGCATTAGGGTTCGAACACTCGAACACCTATACGGATTCTCCTGCACAGTGGCAGATATGTAAATACGACGTTCACTTATCATTTCTCACGCATTAGGAGTCGAACACTCGAACACCTATACAGATTCTCCTGCACAGTGGCAGATATGTAAATACGGCGTTTACTTACCATCTCTCACGCATTAGGGTTTGAAGACTCGAACGCCTATACAGATTCTCCTGCACAGTGGCAGATATTGTAAATACGGCGTTTGCTTACCATTTCTCACGCATTATGGTTCCAACACGCGAACACCTATACGGATTCTCCTGCACAGTGGCAGATATGTAAATACGGCGTTCACTTACCATTTCTCACGCATTAGGGTTCGAACACTCGAACACCAATACGGATTCTCCTGCACAGTGGCAGATATGTAAATACGGCGTTCACTTACCATTTCTCACGCAATAGGGTTCGAACACTCGAACACCTACACGGATTCTCCTGCACAGTGGCAGATATGTAAATACGGCGTTCTCTTATCATTTCTCACACATTAGGGGTCGAACACTCGAACACCTATACGGATTCTCCTGCACAGTGGCAGATATGTAAATACGGCGTTTACTTACCATCTCTCACGCATTAGGGTTTGAAGACTCGAACGCCTGTACGGATTCTCCTGCACAGTGGCAGATATGTAAATACGGCGTTTGCTTACCATTTCTCACGCATTACAGTTCCAACACGCGAACACCTATACGGATTCTCCTGCACAGTGGCAGATATGTAAATACGGCGTTCACTTACCATTTCTCGCGCATTAGGGTTCGAACACTCGAACACCTATACGGATTCTACTGCACAGTGGCAGATATTTAAATACGGCGTTTACTTACCATTTCTCACGCATTAGGGTTCGAAGACTCGAACACCTATACAGATTCTCCTGCACAGTGGCACATATGTAAATACGGCGTTTGCTGACCATTTCTCATGCATTATGGTTCCAACACTTGAACACCTATACGGATTCTCCTGCACAGTGGCAAATATGTAAATACGGCGTTTATTTACCATTTCTCACGCATTAGGGTTCGAACACTGGAACACCTATACGGATTCTCCTGCACAGTGGCAGATATGTAAATACGGCGTTCACTTACCATTTCTCACGCATTAGGGTTCGAACAATCGAACACCTACACGGATTCTCCTGCACAGTAGGCAGATATGTAAATATGGCGTTCACTTATCATTTCTCACGCATTAGGGGTCGAACACTCGAACACCTATACGGATTCTCCTGCACAGTGGCAGATATGTAAATACGGCGTTTACTTCCCGTCTCTTACGCATTAGGGTTTGAAGACTCGAACGCCTATACGGATTCTCCTGCACAGTGGCAGATATGTAAATACGGCGTTTGCTTACCATTTCTCACGCATTAGGGTTCAAACACTCGACCACCTATACGGATTCTCCTGCACAGTGGCAGATATGTAAATACGGCGTTATCTTATCATTTCTCACGCATTAGGGGTCGAACACTCGAACACCTATATGGATTCTCCTGCACAGTGGCAGATATGTAAATACGGCGTGTACTTGCCATCTCTCACGCATTAGGGTTTGAAGACTCGAACGCCTATACGGATTCTCCTGCACAGTGGCAGATATGTAAATACGGCATTTGCTTACCATTTCTCACGCATTATGGTTCCAACACGCGAACACCTATATGGATTCTCCTGCACAGTGGCAGATATGTAAATACGGCGTTCACTTACCATTTCTAATGCATTAGGGTTCAAACACTCGAACACCTATACGGATTCTCCTGCACAGTGGCAGATATGTAAATACGACGTTCACTTATCATTTCTCACCCATTAGGGGTCGAACACTCGAACACCTATACGGATTCTCCTGCACAGTGGCAGATATGTAAATACGGCGTTCACTTACTATTTCTCACGCATTAGGGTTCGAACACTCGAACACCTATACGGATTCTCCTGCACAGTGGCAGATATGTAAATACGGCGTTCACTTACCATTTCTCACGCATTAGGGTTCGAACACTCGAACACCTATACGGATTCTCCTGCACAGTGGCAGATATGTAAATACGGCGTTATCTTATCATTTCTCATGCATTAGGGGTCGAACACTCGAACACCTATATGGATTCTCCTGCACAGTGGCAGATATGTAAATACGGCGTGTACTTGCCATCTCTCACGCATTAGGGTTTGAAGACTCGAACGCCTATACGGATTCTCCTGCACAGTGGCAGATATGTAAATACGGCGTTTGCTTACCATTTCTCACGCATTATGGTTCCAACACGCGAACACCTATACGGATTCTCCTGCACAGTGGCAGATATGTAAATACGGCGTTCACTTACCATTTCTGACGCATTAGGGTTCGAACACTCGAACACCTATACGGATTCTCCTCCACAGTGGCAGATATGTAAATACGACATTCACTTATCATTTCTCACGCATTAGGGGTTGAACACTCGAACACCTATACAGATTCTCCTGCACAGTGGCAGATATGTAAATACGGCGTTTACTTACCATCTCTCACGCATTAGGGTTTGAAGACTCGAACACCTATACAGATTCTCCTGCACAGTGGCAGATATGTAAATACGGCGTTTGCTTACCGTTTCTCACGCATTATGGTTCCAACACGCGAACACCTATACGGATTCTCCTGCACAGTGGCAGATATGTAAATACGGCGTTCACTTACCATTTCTCACGCATTAGGGTTCGAACACTCGAACACCAATACGGATTCTCCTGCACAGTGGCAGATATGTAAATACGGCGTTCACTTACCATTTCTCACACATTAGGGTTCGAACACTCGAACACCTATACGGATTCTCCTGCACAGTGGCAGATATGTAAATACAGCGTTTACTTACCATCTCTCACGCATTAGGGTTTGAAGACTCGAACGCCAATACGGATTCTCCTGCACAGTGGCAGATATGTAAATACGGCGTTTGCTTACCATTTCTCACGCATTACAGTTCCAACATGCGAACACCTATACGGATTCTCCTGCACAGTGGCAGATATGTAAATACGGCGTTCACTTACCATTTCTCACGCATTAGGGTTCGAAGACTCGACCACCTATACGGATTCTCCTGCACAGTGGCACATATGTAAATACGGCGTTTACTTACCATTTCTCACACATTAGGTTTCGAACACTCGAACACCTGTACGGATTCTCCTACACAGTGGCAGATATGTAAATACGGTGTTTACTTACCATTTCTCACGCATTAGGGTTTGAAGACTCGAACACCTATACGGATTATCCTGCACAGTGGCAGATATGTGAATACGGCTTTTGCTTACCCTTTCTCACGCATTGTGGTTCCAACACGCGAACACCTATACGGATTCTCCTGCACAGTGGCAGATATGTAAATACGGCGTTGGGTTACCATTTCTCACGCATTATGGTTCCAACACGCGAACACCTATACGGATTCTCCTGCACAGTGGCAGATATGTAAATACGGTGTTCACTTACCATTTCTCACGCATTAGGGTTCGAACACTCGAACACCTATACGGATTCTCCTGCACAGTGGCAGATATTTAAATACGGCGTTTACTTACTATTTCTCATGCGTTAGGGTTCGATGACTCGCACACCTATACAAATTCTCCTGCACAGTGGCAAATATGTAAATACGGCGTTTACGTACCATTTCTCACGCATTTGGGTTCGAACACTCGAACACCTATACGGATTCTCCTGCACAGTGGCAGATATGTAAATACGACGTTCACTTATCATTTCTCACCCATTAGGGGTCGAACACTCGAACACCTATACGGATTCTCCTGCACAGTGGCAGATATGTAAATACGGCGTTCACTTACTATTTCTCACGCATTAGGGTTCGAACACTCGAACACCTATACGGATTCTCCTGCACAGTGGCAGATATGTAAATACGGCGTTCACTTACCATTTCTCACGCATTAGGGTTCGAACACTCGAACACCTATACGGATTCTCCTGCACAGTGGCAGATATGTAAATACGGCGTTATCTTATCATTTCTCATGCATTAGGGGTCGAACACTCGAACACCTATATGGATTCTCCTGCACAGTGGCAGATATGTAAATACGGCGTGTACTTGCCATCTCTCACGCATTAGGGTTTGAAGACTCGAACGCCTATACGGATTCTCCTGCACAGTGGCAGATATGTAAATACGGCGTTTGCTTACCATTTCTCACGCATTATGGTTCCAACACGCGAACACCTATACGGATTCTCCTGCACAGTGGCAGATATGTAAATACGGCGTTCACTTACCATTTCTGACGCATTAGGGTTCGAACACTCGAACACCTATACGGATTCTCCTCCACAGTGGCAGATATGTAAATACGACATTCACTTATCATTTCTCACGCATTAGGGGTTGAACACTCGAACACCTATACAGATTCTCCTGCACAGTGGCAGATATGTAAATACGGCGTTTACTTACCATCTCTCACGCATTAGGGTTTGAAGACTCGAACACCTATACAGATTCTCCTGCACAGTGGCAGATATGTAAATACGGCGTTTGCTTACCATTTCTCACGCATTATGGTTCCAACACGCGAACACCTATACGGATTCTCCTGCACAGTGGCAGATATGTAAATACGGCGTTCACTTACCATTTCTCACGCATTAGGGTTCGAACACTCGAACACCAATACGGATTCTCCTGCACAGTGGCAGATATGTAAATACGGCGTTCACTTACCATTTCTCACACATTAGGGTTCGAACACTCGAACACCTATACGGATTCTCCTGCACAGTGGCAGATATGTAAATACAGCGTTTACTTACCATCTCTCACGCATTAGGGTTTGAAGACTCGAACGCCAATACGGATTCTCCTGCACAGTGGCAGATATGTAAATACGGCGTTTGCTTACCATTTCTCACGCATTACAGTTCCAACATGCGAACACCTATACGGATTCTCCTGCACAGTGGCAGATATGTAAATACGGCGTTCACTTACCATTTCTCACGCATTAGGGTTCGAAGACTCGACCACCTATACGGATTCTCCTGCACAGTGGCACATATGTAAATACGGCGTTTACTTACCATTTCTCACACATTAGGTTTCGAACACTCGAACACCTGTACGGATTCTCCTACACAGTGGCAGATATGTAAATACGGTGTTTACTTACCATTTCTCACGCATTAGGGTTTGAAGACTCGAACACCTATACGGATTATCCTGCACAGTGGCAGATATGTGAATACGGCTTTTGCTTACCCTTTCTCACGCATTGTGGTTCCAACACGCGAACACCTATACGGATTCTCCTGCACAGTGGCAGATATGTAAATACGGCGTTGGGTTACCATTTCTCACGCATTATGGTTCCAACACGCGAACACCTATACGGATTCTCCTGCACAGTGGCAGATATGTAAATACGGTGTTCACTTACCATTTCTCACGCATTAGGGTTCGAACACTCGAACACCTATACGGATTCTCCTGCACAGTGGCAGATATTTAAATACGGCGTTTACTTACTATTTCTCATGCGTTAGGGTTCGATGACTCGCACACCTATACAAATTCTCCTGCACAGTGGCAAATATGTAAATACGGCGTTTACGTACCATTTCTCACGCATTTGGGTTCGAACACTCGAACACCTATACGGATTCTCCTGCACAGTGGCAGATATGTAAAGACGGCATTTACTTACCATTACTCATGCATTAGGGTTCGAAGACTCAAAACCTATGCGGATTCTCCTACACAGAGGCAGATATGTAAATACGGCGTTTACTTACCATTTCTCACGCATTAGGGTTCGAACACTCGAACACCGATGCGGATTCTCCTGCACAGTGGCAGATATGTAAATGCGGCGTTTACTTACCATTTCTCACGCATTAGGGTTCGAAGACTCGGACACCTATGCAGATTCTCCTGCACACTGGCAGATATGTAAATACGGTGTTTACTTACCATTTCTCGCGCATTAGGGTTCGAACACTCGAACACCGATGCGGATTCTCCTGCACAGGGGCAGATATGTAAATGCGGCGTTTACTTACCATTTCTCACGCATTAGGGTTCGAAGACTCGAACACCTATGCAGATTCTCCTGCACAGTGGCAGATATGTGAATACGGCGTTTAGTTACCATTTCTCACGCATTAGGGTTCGAACACTCGAACACCGATGCGGATTCTCCTGCACACTGGCAGATATGTAAATATGGCGTTCGCTTACTTTTTCTAACGCAATAGGGTTCGAACACTCGAACACCTATACGGATTCTCCTGCACAGTGGCAGATATGTAAATACGGCGTTTACTTACCATTTCCCAGGCATTAGGGTTCGAAGACTCGAATACCTATACGGATTCTCCTACACAGTGGCAGATATATGTAAATACGGCGTTTAGTTAATATTTCTCGCGCATTGGGGGTCGAACACTCGAACACCCATACGGATTCTCCTGCACAGTGGCAGATATGTAAATACGGTGTTTACTTACCATTTCTCACGCAATAGGGTTTGAACACTCGAACACCTATACGGATTCTCCTGCACAGTGGCAGATATGTAAATACGGCGTTTACTTACCATTTCTCACGCATTTGGGTTCGAACACTCGAACACCTATACGGATTCTCCTCCACAGTGGCAGATATGTAAATACGGCGTTTGCTTACCATTTCTCACGCATTATGGTTCCAACACGCGAACACCTATACGGATTCTCCTGCACAGTGGCAGATATGTAAATACGGCGTTCACTTACCATTTCTCACGCATTAGGGTTCGAACACTCGAACACCTAGACGGATTCTCCTGCACAGTGGCAGATATGTAAATACGACATTCACTTATCATTTCTCACGCATTAGGGGTCGAACACTCGAACACCTATACAGATTCTCCTGCACAGTGGCAGATATGTAAATACGGCGTTTACTTACCATCTCTCACGCATTAGGGTTTGAAGACTCGAACGCCTATACGGATTCTCCTGCACAGTGGCAGATATGTAAATACGGCGTTTGCTTACCATTTCTCACGCATTATGGTTCCAACACGCGAACACCTATACGGATTCTCCTGCACAGTGGCAGATATGTAAATACGGCGTTCACTTACCATTTCTCACGCATTAGGGTTCGAACAATTGAACACCTGTACGGATTCTCCTGCACAGTGGCAGATATTTAAATACGGCGTTCACTTACCATTTCTCACGCATTAGGGTTCGAACACTCGAACACCTACACGGATTCTCCTGCACAGTAGGCAGATATGTAAATATGGCATTCACTTATCATTTCTCACGCATTAGGGGTCGAACACTCGAACACCAATACGGATTCTCCTGCACAGTGGCAGATATGTAAATACGGCGTTCACTTACCATTTCTCACGCATTAGGGTTCGAACACTCGAACACCTATACGGATTCTCCTGCACAGTGGCAGATATGTAAATACAGCGTTTACTTACCATCTCTCACGCATTAGGGTTTGAAGACTCGAACGCCAATACGGATTCTCCTGCACAGTGGCAGATATGTAAATACGGCGTTTGCTTACCATTTCTCACGCATTACAGTTCCAACATGCGAACACCTATACGGATTCTCCTGCACAGTGGCAGATATGTAAATACGGCGCTCACTTACCATTTCTCACGCATTAGGGTTCGAAGACTCGACCACCTATACGGATTCTCCTGCACAGTGGCACATATGTAAATACGGCGTTTACTTACCATTTCTCACGCATTTGGGTTCGAACACTCGAACACCTATACGGATTCTCCTGCACAGTGGCAGATATGTGAATACGGCGTTTACTTACCATTTCTCACGCATTAGGGTTCGAAGCCTCGAAAACCTATGCAGATTCTCCTACACAGAGGCAGATATGTAAATACGGCGTTTACTTACCATTTCTCACGCATTAGGGTTCGAACACTCGAACACCGATGCGGATTCTCCTGCACAGTGGCAGATATGTAAATATGGCGTTTACTTACCATTTCTCACGCATTGGGGTTCGAAGACTCGAACACCTATACGGATTCTCCTGCACAGTGGCACATATGTAAATACGGCGTTTACTTACCATTTCTCACACATTAGGTTTCGAACACTCGAACACCTGTACGGATTCTCCTACACAGTGGCAGATATGTAAATACGGCGTTTACTTACCATTTCTCACGCATTAGGGTTTGAAGACTCGAACACCTATACGGATTATCCTGCACAGTGGCAGATATGTGAATACGGCTTTTGCTTACCCTTTCTCACGCATTGTGGTTCCAACACGCGAACACCTATACGGATTCTCCTGCACAGTGGCAGATATGTAAATACGGCGTTGGGTTACCATTTCTCACGCATTATGGTTCCAACACGCGAACACCTATACGGATTCTCCTGCACAGTGGCAGATATGAAAATACGGTGTTCACTTACCATTTCTCACGCATTAGGGTTCGAACACTCGAACACCTATACGGATTCTCCTGCACAGTGGCAGATATTTAAATACGGCGTTTACTTACTATTTCTCATGCGTTAGGGTTCGATGACTCGCACACCTATACAAATTCTCCTGCACAGTGGCAAATATGTAAATACGGCGTTTACGTACCATTTCTCACGCATTTGGGTTCGAACACTCGAACACCTATACGGATTCTCCTGCACAGTGGCAGATATGTAAAGACGGCATTTACTTACCATTTCTCATGCATTAGGGTTCGAAGACTCAAAACCTATGCGGATTCTCCTACACAGAGGCAGATATGTAAATACGGCGTTTACTTACCATTTCTCATGCATTAGGGTTCGAACACTCGAACACCGATGCGGATTCTCCTGCACAGTGGCAGATATGTAAATGCGGCGTTTACTTACCATTTCTCACGCATTAGGGTTCGAAGACTCGGACACCTATGCAGATTCTCCTGCACACTGGCAGATATGTAAATACGGTGTTTACTTACCGTTTCTCGCGCATTAGGGTTCGAACACTCGAACACCGATGCGGATTCTCCTGCACAGGGGCAGATATGTAAATGCGGCGTTTACTTACCATTTCTCACGCATTAGGGTTCGAAGACTCGAACACCTATGCAGATTCTCCTGCACAGTGGCAGATATGTGAATACGGCGTTTAGTTACCATTTCTCACGCATTAGGGTTCGAACACTCGAACACCGATGCGGATTCTCCTGCACACTGGCAGATATGTAAATATGGCGTTCGCTTACTTTTTCTAACGCAATAGGGTTCGAACACTCGAACACCTATACGGATTCTCCTGCACAGTGGCAGATATGTAAATACGACGTTCACTTATCATTTCTCACGCATTAGGGGTCGAACACTCGAACACCTATACGGATTCTCCTGCACAGTGGCAGATATGTAAATACGACGTTCACTTATCATTTCTCACGCATTAGTGGTCGAACACTCGAACACCTATACGGATTCTCCTGCACAGTGGCAGATATGTAAATACGGCGTTCACTTACCATTTCTCACGCATTAGGGTTCGAACACTCGAACACATATACGGATTCTCCTGCACAGTGGCAGATATGTAAATACGGCGTTCACTTACCATTTCTTACGCATTAGGGTTCGAACACTCGAACACCTATACGGATTCTCCTGCACAGTGGCAGATATGTAAATACGGCGTTATCTTATCATTTCTCACGCATTAGGGGTCGAACACTCGAACACCTATATGGATTCTCCTGCACAGTGGCAGATATGTAAATACGGCGTGTACTTGCCATCTCTCACGCATTAGGGTTTGAAGAATCGAACGCCTATACGGATTCTCCTGCACAGTGGCAGATATGTAAATATGGCGTTTGCTTACCATTTCTCACGCATTAGGGTTTGAAGACTCGAACACCTATACGGATTCTCCTGCACAGTGGCAGATATGTAAATACGGCGTTCACTTACCATTTCTCACGCATTAGGGTTCGAACACTCGAACACCTATACGGATTCTCCTGCACAGTGGCAGATATGTAAATACGACATTCACTTATCATTTCTCACGCATTAGGAGTCGAACACTCGAACACCTATACAGATTCTCCTGCACAGTGGCAGATATGTAAATACGGCGTTTACTTACCATCTCTCACGCATTAGGGTTTGAAGACTCGAACGCCTATACAGATTCTCCTGCACAGTGGCAGATATGTAAATACGGCGTTTGCTTACCATTTCTCACGCATTATGGTTCCAACACGCGAACACCTATACGGATTCTCCTGCACAGTGGCAGATATGTAAATACGGCGTGCACTTACCATTTCTCACGCATTAGGGTTCGAACACTCGAACACCAATACGGATTCTCCTGCACAGTGGCAGATATGTAAATACGGCGTTCACTTACCATTTCTCACGCAATAGGGTTCGAACACTCGAACACCTACACGGATTCTCCTGCACAGTGGCAGATATGTAAATACGGCGTTCTCTTATCATTTCTCACACATTAGGGGTCGAACACTCGAACACCTATACGGATTCTCCTGCACAGTGGCAGATATGTAAATACGGCGTTTACTTACCATCTCTCACGCATTAGGGTTTGAAGACTCGAACGCCTGTGCGGATTCTCCTGCACAGTGGCAGATATGTAAATACGGCGTTTGCTTACCATTTCTCACGCATTACAGTTCCAACACGCGAACACCTATACGGATTCTCCTGCACAGTGGCAGATATGTAAATACGGCGTTCACTTACCATTTCTCACGCATTAGGGTTCGAACACTCGAACACCTATACGGATTCTACTGCACAGTGGCAGATATTTAAATACGGCGTTTACTTACCATTTCTCACGCATTAGGGTTCGAAGACCCGAACACCTATACGGATTCTCCTGCACAGTGGCACATATGTAAATACGGCGTTTACTTACCATTTCTCACGCATTTGGGTTCGAACACTCGAACACCTATACGGATTCTCCTACACAGTGCCAGATATGTAAATACGGCGTTTACTTACCATTTCTCACGCATTAGGGTTCGAAGCCTCGAAAACCTATGCGGCTTCTCCTACACAGAGGCTGATATGTAAATACGGCGTTTACTTACCATTTCTCACGCATTAGGGTTCGAACACTCGAACACCGATGCGGATTCTCCTGCATAGTGGCAGATATGTAAATATGGCGTTTACTTACCATTTCTCACGCATTAGGGTTCGAAGACTCGAACACCAATGCAGATTCTCCTGCACAGTGGCAGATATGTAAATACGGTGTTTACTTACCATTTCTCACGCATTAGGGTTCGAACACTCGAACACCTATACGGATTCTCTTGCACAGTGGCAGATATGTAAATATGGCGTTTACTTACCATTACTCACGCATTAGGGTTCGTAGACTCGAACACCTATGCAAATTTTCCTGCACAGTGGCAGATATGTGAATACGGCGTTTACTTACCATTTCTCACGCATTAGGGTTCGAACACTCGAACAACTATAGGGATTCTCCTGCACAGTGGCGGATATGTAAATAAGGCGTTTACTTACCATTTCTCACGCATTAGGGTTCGAAGACTCGAACACCTATGCAGATTCTCCTGCACAGTGGCAGATATGAAAATACGGCGTTTACTTACCATTTCTCACACATTAGAGTTCGAAGACTCGAACACCTATACGGACTCTCCTGCACAGTGGCAGATATGTAAATACGGCGTTTACTTATCATTTCTCACGCATTAGGGTTCGAAGACTCGAATACCTCCTGCACACTGGCAGATATGTAAATACGGCGTTTACTTACCATTTCTCACGCATTAGGGTTCGAAGACTGGAACACTTATACGGATTCTCCTACAAAGCGGCAGATATGTAAGTACGGCGTTTACTTACCATTTCTCACGCATTAGGGTTCGAACACTCGAACTCCTGTACGGATTCTCCTGCACAGTGGCAGATATGTAAATACGGTGTTTACTTACCATTTCTCACACATTAGGTTTCGAACACTCGAACACCTGTACGGCTTCTCCTGCACAGTGGCAGATACGTAAATACGGCGTTTACATACCATTTCTCACGCATTAGGGTTTGAAGACTCGAACACCTATACGGATTCTCCTGCACCGTGGCAGATATGTAAATACGGCGTTTGCTGACCATTTCTCATGTATTATGGTTCCAACACTCGAACACCTATACGGATTCTCCTGCACAGTGGCAAATATGTAAATACGGCGTTTATTTACCATTTCTCACGCATTAGGGTTCGAACACTGGAACACCTATACGGATTCTCCTGCACAGTGGCAGATATGTAAATACGGCGTTTACTTACCATTTCTCACGCATTAGGGTTCGAAGTCTCGAACACCTATACGGATTCTCCTACACAGTGGCAGATATGTAAATACGGTGTTTACTTACCATTTCTCGCGCATTAGGGTTTGAAGACTCGAACACCTATGCAGATTCTCCTGTACAATGGCAGAAATGTAAATACGGTGTTCACTTACCATTTCTCACGCATTAGGGTTCGAACACTCGAACACCTATACGGATTCTCCTGCACAGTGGCAGATATGTAAATATGGCGTTTACTTACCATTTCTCATGCATTAGGGTTCGAAGACTCGAACACCTATGCAAATTCTCCTGCACAGTGGCAGATATGTGAATACGGCGTTTACTTACCATTTCTCACGCATTAGGGTTTTAACACTCGAACACCTATAGGGATTCTCCTGCACAGTGGCGGATATGTAAATAAGGCGTTTACTTACCATTTCTCACGCATTAGGGTTCGAAGACTCGAACACCTATGCGGATTCTCCGGCATAGTGGCAGATATGTAAATACGGCGTTTACTTACCATTTCTCACGCGTTAGGGTTCAAAGACTGGAACACCTATACGGATTCTCCTGCACAGTGGCAGACATGTAAATACGGCGTTTACTTACCATTTCTCACGCATTAGGGTTCGAAGACTCGAATACCTCCTGCATAGTGGCAGATATGTAAATACGGCGTTTACTTACCATTTCTCACGCATTAGGGTTCGAAGACTGGAACACTTATACGGATTCTCCTACAAAGCGGCAGATATGTAAGTACGGCGTTTACTTACCATTTCTCACGCATTAGGGTTCGAACACTCGAACTCCTATACGGATTCTCCTGCACAGTGGCAGATATGTAAATACGGTGTTTACTTACCATTTCTCACACATTAGGTTTCGAACACTCGAACACCTGTACGGTTTCTCCTGCACAGTGGCAGATACGTAAATACGGCGTTTAGTTACCATTTCTCACGCATTAGGGTTTGAAGACTCGAACACCTATACGGATTCTCCTGCACCGTGGCAGATAAGTAAACGCCGTATTTACATATCTGCCGTTGTGCAGGAGAATCCGTATAGGTGTTCGAGTGTTCGACCCATAATTCGTGAGAAATGGTATGTAAACGCCGTATTTACATATCTGCCACAGTGCAGGAGAATCCGTATAGGTGTTCGAGTGTTCGAACAGTAATGCTTGAGAAATGGTAAGTAAATGCCGTATTTACATATCTGCCACTGTGCAGGAGAATCCGTATAGGTGTTCGAGGGTTCGAACCCTAATGCATGAGAAATGTTAAGTAAACGCCGTATTTACATATCTGCCACTGTGGAGGGGAATCCGTATAGGTGTTCGAGTGTTCGAACCGTAATGCATGAGAAATGGTAACTAAACGCCGTATTTACATATCTGCCACTGTGCAGGAGAAACCGTATAGTTGTTCGAGTGTTCGAACCGTAATGCGTGAGAAATGGTAAGTAAACGCCGTATTTACATATCTGCCACCGTGCAGGAGAATCCGTATAGGTGTTGGAGTATTCGAACCGTAATTCGTGAGCAATGGTAAGTAAACGACCTATTTACATATCCACCACTGTGCTGGGGAATCCGTATAGGTGTTCGAGTGTTCGAACCGTAACGCGTGAGAAATGGTAAGTAAACGCCGTATTTACAAATCTGCCAGAGTGCAGGTGAATCCGTATAGGTGTTCGAGTGTTCGAACCGTAATGCGTGAGAAATGGTAAGTAAACACCGTATTTACATATCAGCCACGGTGCAGGAGAATCCGTATAGGGGTTCGAGTGTTCGTACCGTAATGCGTGAGAAATGGTAAGTAAACACCGTATTTACATATCTGCCACTGTGCAGGAGAATCCGTATTGGTGTTCGAGTGTTCGAACCCTAATGCATGAGAAATGGTAAGTAAACGCCGTATTTACATATCTGCCACTGTGCAGGAGAATCCGTATAGGTGTTCGAGTGTTCGACCCGTAATGCGTGAGAATTGGTAAGTGAACGCCGTATTTACATATCTGCCACAGTGCAGGAGAATCCGTATAGGTGTTCGAGTGTTCGAACCGTAATGCTTGAGAAATGGTAAGTAACGCCGTATTTACATATCTGCCACTGTGCAGGAGAATCCGTATAGGTGTTCGAGTGTTCGAACCCTAATGCATGAGAATTGGTAAGTAAACACCGTATTTACATATCTGCCACTGTGCAGGAGAATCCGTATAGGTGTTCGAGTGTTTGAACCGCAATGCATGAGAAATGGTAACTAAACGCCGTATTTACATATCTGGCACTGCGCAGGAGAAACCGTATAGTTGTTCGAGTGTTTGAACCGTAATGCGTGAGAAATGGTAAGTAAACGCCGTATTTACATATCTGCCACTGTGCAGGAGAATCCGTATAGGTGTTGGAGTGTTCGAACCGTAATTCGTGAGAAATGGTAAGTAAACGCCCTATTTACATATCTGCCACTGTACTGGGGAATCCGTATAGGTGTTCGAGTGTTCGAACCGTAACGCGTGAGAAATGGTAAGTAAACGCCGTATTTACATATCTGCCACAGGGCAGGTGAATCCGTATAGGTGTTCGAGTGTTCGAACCGTAATGCGTGAGTGTAGACGTCCCCGAACGCATCCCGGGGCGAGGAGTGCGAGCCCCCCCCCCGTTCTGGTTCGATATTGGGTCACTACAGTTCGAAGGACTCAAAATGTCACGGTTCTAAATCTGAACCAAAGAGTCCAACTCTGGCAAATCGTTTTGAGAAAAAACAGATTTTTGAAAAAGAAGTGCCAAACATGGACTGCTTTGCCAGATTACAGAGTCGCCACCTAAATATTTTAAAAAATGGGAAATTTAGGAAACCCTAACTCGGTGCCAAAGGCCACGTGTCCGTCATCACCAAAGTTGCCTCGGCTCGGGAGCTTGGGTACGATCGGGGAAGGTCAGCTATGAGCACCCCCTCTCGCCCGGTCCGAAGACCGGCCTCTACTAATCATGATATCCAATTTTGAAAACATTACATGTTCTTATTCCGGTTATTAGCCTAGAATTACTAAGTTATGCGCACAGCAAACAAGTATAGACCAAATCGCCTAATTTGGAAATAAACATTGCATATCCGTTGGTTTAGAAAACGCTTTGGAATTTGCTACTCGCGAGTAGGCTAAAACACGAATTTCAACGAGTTTTTCCAACTCAGACAATTCGACCTCCATCCACAGGCATTCAAGCAGTTATATCACATAAGCAGCTAGCCTCATGGTAATCATGCTATTATGGCAACACTCACACACGTGCAAGGATGCTAAAGCATAAAAGCTTACCTAGTACTCCAAGCCAAAACAGAAGCTTATTAGAAATCCATGCATGGACCTAAGCATACTGAGATGTCTAATGCAACACATGCAAAGATGTAATCTAGGCAGGCTCGGCTATCCTAAACATGGCATATGAAATTCTACAAATAACACGTATTCAATTTGGAATTGAAATACAATGCAGTTTGTATGATGTACCGAGCCCAATGCATGTCAACAAATGCATGGATGCACGCATGCATTGCATAAGGTATGCTAAAATAAACATGCCCTAATCTACCATCAAAGTAGGTAAATAAAAGGGTTAGTAAGAAAGGGGGGTTGGAAGACATACATACCCACACACCCACACTTATTACAAATGCGCCCTCACTCGGAGGGACCAAAAGAATAATACAGTCCAAAAATAAATGAATAAATTATTACAAAATTCTAATTTAATGAATAAATTAAATGAAATAAATAAATAAAAGAGAGGGGGCTACAGCCCTGCCTCTGGATGCGCGAATGATGCATGCTCGATATCTGCCTTGCCCGAAAAAGCCGTACCCTAACACTGCTGCTTCTGTTTTTACTGCTCTGTCTCTCCAAAATTTCCCAAAGTCTCGGAACACCTTCCTTGTGTGCTGCTGAGTGCCGCCGGCTGGAAGAAATTCTCACCGGCTGCTTTTGGTAACCACCGGCTGCAAAAGAAACTATCGGCCAAAAAAGAAGTGCCGGTCGGCACTCTTTACTGCCGGTCGGCACATAATTCCTGCAGGGGACAGTTTGACAGCAACAGCAAACAGCAGTGCATGGTATTGGTTTTTTTGGACATATTTATGCAAGGCCAATGCTTCCTATCATGAATGGGACTCAAGGAAACATGGCTCTTGGTTCTAGGGCTATCAATTGTGCACCTTGGTGCATGATAGCCTAAGAACGAAGATTGCATTTCAATGTCAATGCATGCAACACAAACATGGGAATTAAGTCCCTATCATGTTAATATCAAGGGCCCTAATGACATGGGAATTAAGGTGTGTTTTGTCACTTGAGGTACAAACACCCACTTATTTCCCACACTTGGTTTGACACCCCAAACCAAGTAATGAAATGCAACTCATGCAAACATGCACCAACAATGCCTCATGGAAATTAGGATGCTAGCACACTAAGTACCATGCAACCAACACATTAGTCATGCAAAAATGCTAAAGTGTACAAGATGCTAGTATAATGCAAACATGAGCCAAGTATGCAATGGGATCAATATGCTATAACACCTAATGGACCAAGCAGGCAACTAGCATGTGATGAGCATATGATGATGGTCTAACCACAATGAGGCAGCCCTCAAAACACCCCCCCTCCCAAAAACAGTAGCAAAATGTGCCAAAATGATGACCAACACTCATGTAAGCATGCAAGGTATTAAGCCCAAAACCAAAGGCATCAAAGAGAGCAACTTACCACCATTATCAAGGCCACTCATGGCATGAACGAGGTCACCAAAAACAGAGCATTATCATGCAAAATGACACCCAAATCCCCTCACATGGCAGCCCCAAAATGCCCCAAACAAACAAACATGCACAATGCCTATTCCTAAGCATAGAAAAGCACACCTTTAAAGCATGAAAGAGGAACCGAATGCAAGCATGAGAGCATGGATTAGGGACTGAAATGTGACCTAAAATGATGCCAAATCATAAGATCAAGGTGGACTAAACATGCTAGGGGCTCATACAAGCAAGGTTTACAAGCCAATATGCAAGAAAACCATACCAAGCATCCCAAATGCGACGAAAACAGTGGCTCACAGCCCCTATACATGACAAGATGATGCTATTCTCTTCATGAAACTAAGCTAAAACATACAAAGATCATGGCCTCCAAGCATGGCATACCTCTAAGCATAAAGGAGCATTTCAAAGCAAGTATAAGAGGCATTTTAGAGATCACAAAATCAACCAAAAACAGAGATGTAATATGACCTAAAGATACCCAAAAATCTCTGAAATGAAGCCAAAGCCAACCATGCATACATGCTATTATTTGAGCCCAAAACAAAGGTAAACAAGGGGCTAAGGGGAGAGGGGTATCCCTCCCCTATATGTGACTTAAAATCATCTCCCTCACCACTGAAAACCCACTGGTTTTCAGTAGTGAGAAGGCCAAAAGCACCAAGTAAAGGGGGTCTAAGGAGAAGGCACCAAAAATGGCCAAACAAGGCCTAATAGGATGAGCCTTTCCTCTAACCACAAAATGACCTTAATGAAGGTTCAAGAGCAAGTAAAAACAAGAGTTTTTTATGTTAAACACAAAGCAAAAGGGGTAGAAACTTGTTGCAAGAATGGGGAATATAAAGTGACAAGCTCACCTTTGAAGAACACTTGAAGAACAAATGGTCCAGCCCCCTCCTTTTGATCAAAACCAGTCCAAAACTACACAAAACAAACCTCCAAGTCCTCCAATCTCGAGCTAAGGTGTGATAGTGTGTGTAATGGTGCAAAAATAAGGTGAAACACACCTTTTTAGGTCTAAAACACACACTAAAGGGGATGGGAATGGAAATATAGATATATATGGATATGTATCAGAGATATATATGTATAAGCTCTGGTTTTGCTCCCAAAAGTTCTAACCTTTGTCAAAGGGAGAGAAGATGAGCTTATATAGGCCAAGAACAAAGCTCTTACTTAGTGGCAAAGCAAAGGGAGGGGGGTTCAAGAGGTGCAAGAAGGTCTTGGCTTCCAAGGGAAGCTAAGACAGCTGGCCAAGCTTCTCCAAGAAGCTTCGCCAAAGGTTCAAGCTCCTAGAGGAGAGAGGGGGTCAAAGGGACCAAAGGATGCAAATCCGGGTATGGGGAGTGGTGATGGTGCATTCCAGCTGGCACAGCTGGCATGCACCAAGTCTGAGGGCTAAAAGGAGTCACACCGACTAGCCAAAACAGTCACCGGCACAAAACACTGTCGGTCGGCAACACATGGTGCCGACCGGCCAAGTATTTGGATAAAATAGTGCCGATAGCCACTAGGGAGTGCCGGTGGAGGTGTGGGGCAGCCGATGGGCTTTAGGGATGGCTAACAGGCCTTCCCCTTCCCTCAAATGCAAAAACACACAAGTACTTGGTGTACAACCAAGCACAAAACAAGCCGGTTGAGAGATCCTGAGGCACGGCGCGCAGCCGGGGCCTCCGGGAACTCAAAACAAACACAAACATGGATAATCACCGGGTGTTCAAGCGGTGACGTCCAAGTCTTGAGGACGGTCAAAAATAGGGTGTCTACAGTTGCCCCTCTTTGACAGAACTCGGCAGTCATAACAATGACGGGAGTGAATGTCAAAGCCCGAAGACGACCCATTTTTGACAAGGCCGAAGACTTGGACAAACATACAAGACAAGCAAGATATGCGCCCACAGGCAGGGGCAAAATGCAATTGCAAATGCAAGAAGCCTAGCATAACTTATGAAGAAAAGCTGTAACGAAGCACACATGCGACAGTTTTAAGCTAGCCAAGACGAAACCAACTACACTACAAGGCAGAGGGAATGTGAGAGAATCAAGCGATTCTTGCTACGTTTCACGCGAAGAGTACAATACATGTCCGGTTCGTCTGGTCACGCCAGCTTCAAATGAACCGTACATACAATATCGTGCCTGAAAAGAAAGCAAACTTAACAGGTATGACATTGTTAGCAACATCCATAACAGTGCAATCGAAAGTGCGTGACAACGCATGCAATGTGTATAGAAAATTGTAATCGAACACATATAGTAAAGCAGAGCACGCATACAATGCAATGTGTATAGAGAATTGTAATTGAACACATGTAGTAAAGCAGAGCACGCATACAATGCAATGTGTATAGAGAATTGAGTTTCGAACACATGTAAGTGAAGCAGTGCACGCATACAATGCAATGTGTATAGAGAAGAGAGTTTCGAACACATGTAAGTGAAGCAGTGCACGCATACAATGCAATGTGTATAGGAAGTAATTGAACACATGTAAGTAAAGCAAGGCACGCATGCAATGCAATGTGCATAGAGAATTGTAATTGAACACATGTAAGTGAAGCAGTGCACGCATACAATGCAATGTGTATAGGAAGTAATTGAACACATGTAAGTAAAGCAAGGCACGCATGCAATGCAATGTGTATAGGAAGGTAATTGAACACATGTAAGTAAAGCAAGGCACGCATGCAATGCAATGTGTATAAAGGGTAATTGAACACATGTTAGTAAAGCAATGCACGCATACAATGCAATGTGTATAGGAAGTAATTGAACACATGTTAGTAAAGCAATGCACGCATACAAAGCAAAGAGTATATAGGAACTTGAACTCATGCAAGTAAAGCAATGCACGCATACAAAGCAATGAGTATATAGGAACTTGAACTCATGTAGTAAAGCAATGCACGCATACAAAGCAATGAGTATATAAAGGAAGGAACTTGAACTCATGTAAGTAAAGCAATGCACGCATACAAAGCAATGAGTATATAAAGGAAGGAACTTCATGTAGTAAAGCAATGCACGCATACAAAGCAATGAGTATATAAAGGAAGGAACTTGAACTCATGTAAGTAAAGCAATGCACGCATACAAAGCAATGAGTATATAAAGGAAGGAACTTGAACTCATGTAAGTAAAGCAATGCACGCATACAAAGCAATGAGTATATAAAGGAAGGAACTTGAACTCATGTAAGTAAAGCAATGCACGCATACAAAGCAATGAGTATATAAAGGAAGGAACTTGAACTCATGTAAGTAAAGCAATGCACGCATACAAAGCAATGAGTATATAAAGGAAGGAACTTGAACTCATGTAAGTAAAGCAATGCACGCATACAAAGCAATGAGTATATAAAGGAAGGAACTTGAACTCATGTAAGTAAAGCAATGCACGCATACAAAGCAATGAGTATATAAAGGAAGGAACTTGAACTCATGTAAGTGAAGCAATGCACGCATACAAAGCAATGAGTATAAAAGATTGTAATTGAAATTGAACATGGTAAAACATGATGTTGAAATGCGACATACTGCAACACAGTATGTTTGAAATGATTGATGGAATTTACGAGATACAAAAGGATACGGGAAGGAGCGTCCTTCACATGTACCTAGCATCGCTCACAAAGTCATGGCCTGAGGTCAACTCGAAGGTCCGTTTGCATTCTAAAAAATGCAGTTTCTTGCACTGCCTTGAGTAATTGAAGATGCCAAACCACAATTGACCCGAATGAGGGCGCGGAAGGTACAACGACCGAAAGGAGAGGTTACTGGTGTCAATACCGATACTCTGCTACCCTGTTGTTCTCCTGCTTTACTTTCCTTTTTAACTAGGAGTTTAAGCACATTGCACTGCCTCAAGCAGGTTCTACTTTTTTGAAATCGCATATTTTTCTTCTTTTTTAGAAATTCATGATAGAGATGAAACAGCTATTTGCTCCAAAGGTGTGGCACTTGTGTGCATCGCATCGCAAGGCATCACATAACAATGTGAATGAGATTGAAACTGTTTTTCGAAAACGAAGCATCGCATCGTAATAACCAGGTATTGAACCGACTTACAACTCGATAAACAAAACAAAGACTCGACAGACTAGCCAAGTGCAAGTACAACTTGATAGACAAAGCAAAGACTTAAAGAGAGTGACATACAACTCGATAAGCAAATATACAACAACTCGATAAACAAATATGCGCGACTCGGCGGGAATCAATCACCGGAGAGTGTTGGAAGTGGTGGAATTCCCCAATATTCAGCATAAACAGCTTAGAAAACACAGGGGGAAGACCATCGGCTGGACACAAAGGTCATCGGCCGAAGAGGATGGTCATCGGCACATAATTTGATCGGTCGGCACAAAATTATGGCCGGTCGGCACTATTTAATGCCGGTCGGCTGTAGACTGTCTGCACCAGCAGAATGTTGACATGTGTCCTCCACTCAACCCTATCCTCTTCAAAAGGGTCTCAACTTCGTGGTTCTCTTCATTTCCACACTGATTTGCTCCAAATGGAAGAATTTCTTGCCCAAAATCTCGCAACTTGGATTAACAACTTGGATGGCTCGGAAAAGCTGAATTTCCGGGCTTTCGGCATAAATGTACTATTCACTTTGCGCCGTACCCCGCTGCATTTTCCATTCCTCTATGCCGCGGCAAGGTTCTGGAACCCGGTAACACATGTCTTTAGCTTTAGCGGGCAAGAGGTGTGCCCCACTTTTGAAGATTTCCAAGCTCTAATGGAATCTGAGCGTAATGAGGAGATCCTGCCCCAACTTCGTTTTGGCCATGCCCAAGCCTTAGGACAAATGTGTGGGCTCTCAATGCCCGATGCTCGTTCTCTGATTTGTGACGGGACATTAGATGTTCCGAGCTTGGTTTGTCGTTTTTCCGAGACCGGTGATCGCGGCGACCATCACTGGCAAGGCTTTCGGCGACACGCCCTCTGTCTATGCCTGCTTTCTCATTTTCTGTTCGTCTCTGGTTCCGGAGGGTCCAGTGTCCGGTTGATTGAGGTTGCCCAAGGCTTGAAGGAGGGCAAAAGCTGCATTGCCATGATCCTGGCTGAGACATTGCTGGGCTTAGACGCCTTTTATCGTCGAGAGACGACCAGATTAGCAGGAAGTCCATTATTACTGCAGGTAATGTTTCCCACCTGATCTCACACTTATGTTTGCTCACATCACTCGGCCCTCAGGCTCGGTTTTTCTCCCAAAACCCCTTTTCTCACTTTTCCTCTCATCGTACATCTCTCTATTCTTTATTCTCTCATTTTCTATCCCTCCCCAGGTGTGGTTGATGGATAAACTGCGAGTTGTGGACTCCTGCCCAGCATATTCAACTCGTGGCTACTTCTTCAGGCAACGCCTAGTTGACGCCCTTGATGAGGGTTGGTGGTTTGAATGGATGTGCAGTTTGTCCGCAGACCGCATTGCCTGGCGGTGCCCTTGGCTCAATCTCTCGGTAATGAGTTACAGCATGACCCGTCAACCCGGGATTCAATTGATTAGCTTGACTCACTGCGTCTTCTACTTTCCATTCCGTATTCTGCGCCAATTTGGTCATAATCAGACTTGCCCGCCGGAAGGGATAGAGTATCCGCTACATTCCCAATTCGAGGCGCACAGCTGGCCCGATATGCCACAGCATGGAGGACGAGAGAACTCCTGGCCCCCGCTCCCACTTTCAGCTGCACTTTGTCTGACGAGTGCTTAGACTGGCTTAACGAAGAGGCACAGGAGGGGCCTACTTTGGCATCAGAGGCTTCGACCAGCTCTGGGAGGGGGCGCAGGGACGTTTGACTTGACCATGCCCCGGATTTATTGCTTTATTAGTACCTTCAAGTTTTCCTTATGAATGTAATAAAAAGCAACTTCAATTGTATGCAAGAGCAAGAGAACTCTATTTGAAATCAATGAAATTGAAGGTTGTGGTACTGAAAATTTTCCGTTTTGGTACAGAAATGGTCTTAGTTGTAAAAAGATTTATTTGAACAAAGTCATCTTCATTAAAACTTTTCAAAACTATTTTCGATATGGATCAGAACTGGACACGCCTGAGATCTGTCGCTGAGGTGTACAAACCCGGATCCTAGCAACTGGAAAGTTGCCCCTTGTCTGAATGATATCGCGGCACTTGTACGGCAACGGAAAGTTGCCCCTAGTCTGAAAAACAATGTACCGGAGATTGCGGCAAATGCTGATGGGCAAAGATGACCAAGATGATCAAATGGACAAAGTTGATCGGGGAAGAATTTATGGCTGAACTTCAGGATGAAGCTGCCTACGTATCCCAAAGATCGGAATCAATCCTTACGTAGTTCAGGCTTGGGTTCACTCGAGTATTTTTACTCTCCTTTTGCGCTCTAACTTTTGCCAAGGCCGCCCTTTGCGGGTTTTCAACCTTGCGAGCTCAGTCTTTATATTTTCTAATTTTTTTATGCTCTGAGTTTTGCCTAGGTCGCCCTTTCGGGTTTTCGGCCTAGCGAGCCTCTCAAGGGTAATATTTCTTCAACTTGTCCATGTTGATCGGTTGGGAGAACTCTAGGCCATCTAGGTCCATCAGAACCACAGCTCCACCTGACCAGATAGACTTGATGATATAGGGACCAGTCCAATTGGGTCTGAACTTGCCCCTTGGGTCATGGATGGGAGCTCGGTTGTCTTTGAGCACCAAATCTCCTTCCTTCAAATTCCTGGACTTAACCTTCTTGTTAAAAGCCCGGGCAATTCTACGTTGATACCCTTGGACATGGTACAGTGCTTTCAGCCTTCTTTCATCGAAGAGTATGAGTTCCTCGAATCTGCTCTGCTGCCAATCTGCCTCAGCTATCTGACACTCAGCCAGTACTCGTAAAGACGGAACCTCAATCTCTATAGGTAGAACGGCCTCCATCCCATATACCAAGGAATACGGAGTTGCCCCAGTAGAAGTTCTGATTGAAGTCCGGTAGCCCCACAGAGCAAACGGCAACTTATCTGGCCAATCCCGATAGGTCTCCACCATTTTCTGCAGTATGTGTTTGATGTTTTTGTTGGCGGCCTCAACTGCCCCGTTGGTCTGCGGCCGATATGTGGATGACTTATGAAAAGCCACATTGTATTTCTCCAACAAATCAATCACCTCCTTCTTGAAGTGAGAACCATTGTCCGAAATGATCTCATTTGGGACTCCATAACGGCAGATAATGTTGTTTCTGATAAACTTTGCGACATGCGAAGCCTTCAATACGGCATAAGATTGGGCCTCGACCCACTTCGTAAAGTAATCTATTGCTACCAAGATGAACTCATGCCCATTCGACCCCTTCGGAGTAACAGCTCCAATCACATCAATCCCCCAAACTGAAAATGGCCATGGCAACGTCATATTATACAGCTTCGATGGCGGGATGTTCATGCGATTTGCGTGAACCTAGCATTTGTGGCATCGCCGAACAAAACTAATACAATCTTCTTCCATGGTAGACCAGTAGTAGCCTTGTCTGAGGATCTTTCGTGCCAGCATTACCCCATTCATATGTGCCCCACATTCTCCTCCATGGATGGTCTCCATCAGGTGCTTCGACTCTTCGGCTTCCACACACAGCTTGTGCATTCCCAGATGTCCTCTCTTGTACAATTTACCCCCGCAGATAATAAACTGAACAGCCATTCTTCTAATTGCCCTTTTATCTTTGGCATTTGCCCCTGGCGGATGCGCCTCCTTCTCCAAGAAGTTCCATATGTCGTAATACCAAGGGTTGTTATCCTGTACCTCATCTATGGCAGAGATTGACTCATATGCTGGCGTAAACTTTTGATCAATGATTACTGGGCGCATCCAGACTCCGGACGGGATGTCTATCATGGAAGATAGAGTTGCTAACGAGTCTGCAAACCTGTTGTTCTCTCTTACTAGGTGAGTGAAACTTAGCTTCTCAAACCGAGGAATTAGCAAATCCAAGGTCTGGTGGTAAATTATCATCTTTTCCTCTTTTACTTTCCAATCTCCTTTAGCTTGAGACACAACTAGGTTCGAATCCCCAATAACGTCCAATCGCCTTGCCCCTAGTTCTAGGGCAGCTTCTAGACCGGCAATACATGCCTCATACTCTGCCTCATTGTTCGAGACTTTGAACCGGAGCTTGAATGCTAAAGGAATACGGGAATCGTCAGGTGCTATCAGCAACACTCCTATCCCATACCCGTATTGGTTTGATGCTCCGTCAAAGTACATCGTCCAAGTTTCATCTTCGATGTGCAGAATGGCTTCATCTGGGAACAGGTACTCAACCACTTCATCCCCTTCAACCGGGTGGTCGGCAAGGAACTCTGCCACCGCTCTCCCTTTTACGGACTTGCGCGTCATATACTTGAGATCAAATTCGGAGAGCAACAGCAGCCAACGAGCTAGCCTACCCGTAAGTGCTGGTTTCTCGAAAAGATATTTGATGGGATCAAGTCGTGAAACCAACATTACAGAGTGAGCTAACAGGTAGTGCCGCAGCTTCCTGGTAGCCCATACCAAGGCCAAACAAGCCTTCTCCAGCGGAGTGTAGCGGGTCTCGTAATTCAGCATCTTTTTGCTCAGATAGTAGATGGCCCTTTCTACTTTATCTTCCGACTCTTGTGTGAGCATGCAGCCCATTGTAGTTTCAGTCACTGACAGGTATAATATCAACGGTTTTCCCGGCTTTGGTGGTGACAACACGGGCGGATTCTGTAGGTATTCTTTAATCTGTTCAAAAGCTGCCTGGCATCGGCCGTCCCATTGAAACTTCTTTCCTTTCTTCAGAAGACCAAAAAGTGGTTCACAAGTTAAGGTTAGTTTAGAGATAAACCGCCTTATGAATTGCACTTTACCCAGAAAGCCTCGCACCTCCTTTTCAGTCATTGGTGGTGGCATTTCTAAGATGGCCTTGATTTTGGAAGGGTCGACTTCGATGCCCCTTTGTGTAATCAGAAATCCCAGCATTTTTCCTGCTGTAACACCAAACGTACACTTCTGAGGATTCAACCGCAGCCGAAATTCTCTGATCCTTTGAAAAAACTTTTGCAAGGCAGTGTAGTGGCCCTCTCTTTCTTTGGACTTGACAATCATGCCGTCCACGTACACCTCGACTTCTTTATGGATCATGTCATGTAATATTGTTGTTGCAGCCCGTTGATATGTCGCCCCAGCGTTCTTCAACCCAAACGGCATTACTCTGTAGCAATATGTTCCCCACAGGGTGGTAAAAGCAGTCTTCTCCCGGTCTTCGGGTGCCATCACTATCTGATTATAGCCTGAAAAGCCATCCATGAATGAGAGCAACGCATGCCCAGCTGTGAAGTCTACCAGCTCATCGATATGTGGCAAAGGAAAATCGTCCTTCGGACTAGCTCTGTTCAAATCCCTGAAATCCACACATACCCGGATTCTGCCATCCTTCTTCGGCACTGGAACAATGTTGGCCAACCAAGTCGGGTATTCGGATACTAGCAGGAAGCCTGCATCGATCTGCTTGGTGACCTCTTCCTTGATCTTAAGGGCCCAGTCAGGGTGGATCCTCCTGAGTTTCTGTTTGATGGGTCGGGCCTCGGGGTCAAGAGGGATCCGGTGCTGTACAATCTCAGGATCGATTCCAGGCATGTCTTCGTAGGACCACGCGAAAACATCTTTGAAATCTTTTAATAAAGCGACTAAGCGCTCGCGTTCCTCCGAAGACAACGTGGACCCGATCTGGACCAGCCGCGGGTCCTTCTCAGTACCAATATTCACGGTAGTGATTTCATCCATTAAGGGTTTAACAAACCTCTCTTGCTCTTGCTCAATTAGTCGTTGCAAAACTGGAGGAATTTCGTCCTCGTCGTTTTCATCAAAATTTTGAAAGTCCTGATTTAAGCAATAAATCAAAGGCACAGAAAAGTACTCGGAAACCACAGTCACCTCATTCTCATTATGTTCTTCCAAACCATCTAGTTCTTCTGTTACAACAGACTCAAAAGAGAAAGAAAAAGACGACCTAGACAGGACTGTGGCATCCGAGTTATCACTCCCAGGAATACCGGACTCAGACTCAGACGACCTGGAACCTGATTCCGACTCACAAGACTCGGTGGAATCAGATTCCGGCTCACTACCTGACCCGGTGCTGCTCAAAAATCCTTCCTCGTACTGCCAAACAAGAGAGGGTGCGATGGATGCATCCAAAATAGTTGCTTGTTGGCCCGCAGCCGTTTCATCTCCGATCATGGACACCGAGGAGTTATCCCCCAAGCACAACTGGTCGATCGAAGGATCTGAAAGTAGACATGCCAGTGCTACCCCCATTTCAAACTCTGTGCCCACAGACTCCGCTTCTTTGCTATGCTCAGCCTCAACTGTTGGGTCTGTCTGCTCTTTAGCAACATCATCCCCAGATATCTGTAAGTCGAAGAAAATCTCGAACCCCGGCACGCGCTTCTTCTCCGCGTTTAGCCATGGTTCCGGAAATCCACAGAACGGAAAATCCTCCCCTTCCCGGACGAAGCGTCCGTTTAGGGTACCCCGGATGGGCCGATGCATCAACTCAAAAGGTCTTCCCATCTGTTTTGCTTTGGCTCTCCCAGCCATCTGTTTTCCTTTTCTCACCCAATCTTCCTTGGTGGGCAGATAACCCAAGCCGAAAGTGTGGGGATTGTGCGGCACTTCAGCCAATGTTGCGACGCCCTTACGGCCGCTCTTTCCTAATCCCATCCCGGGGATATGTTGGAGCTTGTTCATAAGATACACTGCTTGGGCACTGACATAGATCCCTTCATTAGCAGCCATGATGTTTTGTACAACCTGAGCCTCGGCTAGGGTAAACCCTGATATGAATACATCTTCCATGCCATGCTCGATTTCTAGAACAGGCGTGGATACCTCCGGTGGCGGGTGGATTGATGAGTTTCCAAAGACAATGGCTACTCCCTTTCCATAGGGGTACTTCACCATTTGATGCAAAGTAGATGACACCGCTTTCACCTGATGCAGCCACGGCCGCCCCAAAAGCAAGTTAAAACTGGCGGGCACCTCTAAGACATGGAAATCTATCTCATGCTGCCCTGGCCCGACCTTCGTCTGAATCTTAACTGTTCCCATCACTTCCCGACTTGT
The DNA here is from genome assembly GCA_036172215.1 of Camellia granthamiana. NCBI lineage: Eukaryota > Viridiplantae > Streptophyta > Magnoliopsida > Ericales > Theaceae > Camellia > Camellia granthamiana. The sequence goes on from JAXFYN010000681.1 coordinate 55,484, forward strand.
GTTGTCATACGCCCGGATAACCTGGGCTGTTGGTACAAAATCTGCGGTTTTCAAACCAATTGCGTATGCCGTTCTCGATGGGCAGACGTTGATGGCGGACCCGGTATCAACAAGTACCACCGGTATCCATTTATCCCTACACTCCACAGAGATGTAGAGGGGCTTGTTATGGTCTGCCCCGTCGGGTGGCAATTCCTTGTCAGAAAAGGTCAGCATCGGAGTGGCTCCCCCCGGAAAGACCAATCCCACCAGCTGCTCCGGCGTGGTTTTTATTGAAAGCTTTGCTTTATCCATAGCTGATAAGACAGCCTCCCTATGCACCCGTGATGCCATGAGCAGTCCCCATATAGAGATGTCTGCTTGTATCTTTTTAAGCTGTTTGAGCACAGCCTCCTCTTCAAATTGCTTTTCTTTCTGCCTTTCAGCCTCTCTATCCTTCCCAGAAGCCTCTGGCTGATCTAAGTGTGGAGGTTTGAAATATCGCCCACTCCATGTCATGTGATCTACTTCTCCAAGGTACCAAGTGTCATCGGGTTGGTTGCTTCCCCAATCCTCGTCTGTACGGGCGAGGCATAAATCTTCATCCTCCCACCACATTCCATCAGTAGCCGACAGACACCTGTCCGGTCCTGGTACGACTGTTCTTGTGCTCGCAGCACCTTCCTTCCACATACCTGCAGTATTCTCGGTTCCCGTGCACACAGCAGTTTTAGCTCCCACATGGGCCTTTGCCTTCCTGATTCTCTCAGAATCTTCAAAACTTGCTTGTTCCGACATGACCGACTGTTCAAGGATCCCTGTACTCAGAATACTCCGATCTCGAGCAAAATTCTTAACACCGGCGCTCTCCGGCGATGTACTCCCTTCTTCGACCCTTTCGGCCGTTGCTGATATTCTCACCCCTGCTGGGCCCTGTTCTGACTGAAACTCTCCTACCACATCGGGTTGATCGTCTAACCACCCAATAACTTCTGCTGAATCCTCATAGTCAAACCATGCGATTGCTACATCTTCCGGATCTTGGTAACTGTAAAACTGGAGATCGGCAAGGTCCTCCCCCACAGCTGTTACATCATCTGCACCCTGTCCCAAACTATCTCCTTGAATTACACACAATTCCCCCTCTGTCGGCAGTTTTACTCCCGGCCTATCTTGGCCTATTGGCAAAATGTAGTCGCTCGAACTATATGAGTTCTTGGTACAACCCCCAGATTCCGCAGACTCTGGCTCAACAACCTGTTTTTCCTTTGGGATCTCCGCCCCCTTGTTCTGGATGGTCACCACTACTACTGGCTTGGGTTGGGTCATGGTGATGTCCATCATGCACAAATTGGTGCAATCAGGGAGGAATACCTCTGGTTTAGGCAGGTGGGTAGGTGTGATATAGATACTAGGGTCGTAGGACACGGCCCCGGTATGGATGAAATTGAGTCTTTTGGGCGGTGGAGCTTGGTTATGGGCGGGGAGAGGGTTTGTAGTAACGTTGGGTTTTTCCGGAGGCAGAATTACCCCGTTGTCAATGAGATCTTGAATCTCATGACGCAACCGGAAGCACAGGTCGGTATCATGGCCGTGCTGTTGGTGGAATGAACAATATTTGGCTGGATTATGGGTAGGAGGGAGTTTTTCTGGTAGAGGCCGCGGCTCCAGGGGCTTCAGATGCCCTTTTTTGATCAACACCCCCAGAGCTTTGGATAGGGGCATATAAAGTGGGGCGAAGGTTCTGGTGTTTCTGGGTGAGTATTTGGTTGTTTGCGGGTTGCTTCCGGACGCACCGGAGAATGGCGAAGCCACTGTGTTTCTTGGAGGAGGGTTAGTGGTGACCATGCTCACTTCCTGAGCTCTTGCAGTCGTAACGCCACTCGGGCCTGCATTAGTGTTGCGGTTGAAAGTTCGTCTAGGCTGTTCCTTATCCTGGTCGATCAGACCCTGTTTCATCGCGTCCTCAATCTGTACCCCCATTTCGTGCAGGTCGGAAAAAGTAGGAAAGGGGAGTACAATCATCTTTTGCATCAACTTCGGCTGAAGATTGCGCACAATCATCCGAATCTGGTCCTTGTCCGTAGGCCTCAAGGTCATCATCGAAGCCTTGGCCCTCCATCTAGTTACAAATTCTGAGAAACTTTCCTTAGGCTCTTGCCTAGTCGTCTCGAGATCATGGGTCGTAATCTCGATTTGTGTATTGTATGAATATTGCGCAACGAAGGCCTCAGCCATCTCATCCCAATTTCTCTTAACATCATCTTCTAACTTGGCGTACCATATAGCTGCCACACCGGACAGGGTCCAGCCGAACAGAGACAGCTTCTGAAGTCTGGTGAGGCCCATTGGCCTTAGAACATCTGAGAACAGTCTTAGGTGCACCATGGGGTCCCCGGACCCATCAAACCGATCAATGTGAGGCATTTTAAATCTGTCGGGCAGCGTCACAGCTGTGTCGGCATAACCATCTTCAATATCGGGAATAGTCTTAGCTCCCTGAGATCTCTTGAACAGTTTTTCAAGCTTACTCAGCTTCAGTGCGGTGGAATCAGTCTCGAACTCAAAGGGAGAGTCCAGTAGGTTGGTGGGTGTTTTCGATAGCTGAGGTTGGATTTGAGGTAGGGCTGGAGGTGGGGGTGGTCCTGTGGGCAGTTCTGTATCGTTCTGAACATTAGTTGTCTACTCAAGGTTTGGAACTCCGGGTGGGGGAGGAACTTGGTGCGAAGCAGACGCTCCGGCTTGCTACTTTAGTCTGGCAATTGTCTCTGCCTGTTCCTTTACAACTGCGGCCTGATGGGCGGCATCCTGCTGCATTGTTTTTATGCTCTCTTGGAGGTGGCGCACCATCTCTTCCAAACTAGCCATACTATCCTGCTCTGGTTGGATTGCTGGTATGTATTCTCTCTCTGTTGGTGATACGGAATCCTGATCCCTACTGAACACAGGTGGGGTAGATAAGGCCCTCTGAACTGACTGCTGTACTGATGACCTCTGCCTGACTGACCTCCGTTTCGTAACCGGGGGTAGTGAGTAGTACACTGGTTGTCCGTCTATCAGATCCTCAGATCGATGGAGTCGGCGACCTCTAACCCAGGGTGCTTGGGGAATATCTACCGGGTCAGAAGCAATTGTGCTCAACTACCTAATAAAAAGATAAATAAAGCGTATAAATAAACAGACAATCGGACAGCATAACGGCACAAAATAAACATACAACACACGGTTGGACATCACAACACACTGCAAGTGGACTGGATACACTGTTTCTCAAGTACTGTTTACTGTTTCTGAATCATTGCCCCCAAGTCTGAATCTGGTACCCACAGATAACTGATTCCCCAAAAGACTATTACCGGTGCCCTCAGGCCTGATACCAAAACTCGCAAACTGATATGCGCATTCCCTGTAGAGATACACTCAAAAAACACATAACATGTAAAAGAGAACCAATACACCCCTATGTTGGGGTAGGGTTTCCCTGTCCTATTTTGTCAGGAGCTAGGGTTTCACTATGCACACAGCGGTTTCAAACAACCTACATCGGGTAAGCAACCTGTCCTAGTTTGGAATGGTCACTATGGATTCCGAATATGCACTAGGTCGAATGGTCCAAAAGGGTGCCCCGGTAAAACCGGGGTTTGTGTTCCCATACTGGCAGAGCCCGCAACCGGTCAGCCTTATGGACATGTCTTGACAAGACAAGCCTCCGGCAAACCGCTCAGGAATAGCAGATGGCCAACACGGTGTCCTAGGCGCACCAATGCACATGCAATGCAAAGAAACACATAGATGAAATCAAAACAGGATATCACGAGTTCGAGTCAAGCTCTCTAAATTCCCCAGCAGAGTCGCCAGAAACTGTAGACGTCCCCGAACGCATCCCGGGGCGAGGAGTGCGAGCCCCCCCCGTTCTGGTTCGATATTGGGTCACTACAGTTCGAAGGACTCAAAATGTCACGGTTCTAAATCTGAACCAAAGAGTCCAACTCTGGCAAATCGTTTTGAGAAAAAACAGATTTTTGAAAAAGAAGTGCCAAACATGGACTGCTTTGCCAGATTACAGAGTCGCCACCTAAATATTTTAAAAAATGGGAAATTTAGGAAACCCTGACTCGGTGCCAAAGGCCACGTGTCCGTCATCACCAAAGTTGCCTCGGCTCGGGAGCTTGGGTACGATCGGGGAAGGTCAGCTATGAGCACCCCCTCTCGCCCGGTCCGAAGACCGGCCTCTACTAACCATGATATCCAATTTTGAAAACATTACATGTTCTTATTCCGGTTATTAGCCTAGAATTACTAAGTTATGCGCACAGTAAACAAGTATAGACCAAATCGCCTAATTTGGAAATAAACATTGCATATCCGTTGGTTTAGAAAACGCTTTGGAATTTGCTACTCGCGAGTAGGCTAAAACACGGATTTCAACGAGTTTTTCCAACTCAGACAATTCGACCTCCATCCACAGGCATTCAAGCAGTTATATCACATAAGCAGCTAGCCTCATGGTAATCATGCTATTATGGCAACACTCACACACGTGCAAGGATGCTAAAGCATAAAAGCTTACCTAGTACTCCAAGCCAAAACAGAAGCTTATTAGAAATCCATGCATGGACCTAAGCATACTGAGATGTCTAATGCAACACATGCAAAGATGTAATCTAGGCAGGCTCGGCTATCCTAAACATGGCATATGAAATTCTACAAATAGCACGTATTCAATTTGGAATTGAAATACAATGCAGTTTGTATGATGTACCGAGCCCAATGCATGTCAACAAATGCATGGATGCACGCATGCATTGCATAAGGTATGCTAAAATAAACATGCCCTAATCTACCATCAAAGCAGGTAAATAAAAGGGTTAGAAAGAAAGGGGGGTTGGAAGACATACATACCCACACACCCACACTTATTACAAATGCGCCCTCACTCGGAGGGACCAAAAGAATAATACAGTCCAAAAATAAATGAATAAATTATTACAAAATTCTAATTTAATGAATAAATTAAATCAAATAAATAAATAAAAGAGAGGGGGCTACAGCCCTGCCTCTGGATGCGCGAATGATGCATGCTCGATATCCGCCTTGCCCGAAAAAGCCGTACCCTAACACTGCTGCTTCTGTTTTTACTGCTCTGTCTCTCCAAAATTTCCCAAAGTCCCGGAACACCTTCCTTGTGTGCTGCTGAGTGCCACCGGCTGGAAGAAATTCTCACCGGCTGCTTTTGGTAACCACCGGCTGCAAAAGAAACTATCGGCCAAAAAAGAAGTGCCGGTCAGCACTCTTTACTGCCGGTCGGCACATAATTCCTGCAGGGGACAGTTTGACAGCAACAGCAGACAGCAGTGCATGGTATTGGTTTTTTTGGACATATTTATGCAAGGCCAATGCTTCCTATCATGAATGGGACTCAAGGAAACATGGCTCTTGGTTCTAGGGCTATCAATTGTGCACCTTGGTGCATGATAGCCTAAGAACGAAGATTGCATTTCAATGTCAATGCATGCAACACAAACATGGGAATTAAGTCCCTATCATGTTAATATCAAGGGCCCTAATGACATGGGAATTAAGGTGTGTTTTGTCACTTGAGGTACAAACACCCACTTATTTCCCACACTTGGTTTGACACCCCAAACCAAGTAATGAAATGCAACTCATGCAAACATGCACCAACAATGCCTCATGGAAATTAGGATGCTAGCACACTAAGTACCATGCAACCAACACATTAGTCGTGCAAAAATGCTAAAGTGTACAAGATGCTAGTATAATGCAAACATGAGCCAAGTATGCAATGGGATCAATATGCTATAACACCTAATGGACCAAGCAGGCAACTAGCATGTGATGAGCATATGATGATGGTGTAACGACAATCAGGCAGCCCTCAAAACACCCCCCTCCCCCAAAAAAACAGTAGCAAAATGTGCCAAAATGATGACCAACACTCATGTAAGCATGCAAGGTATTAAGCCCAAAACCAAAGGCATCAAAGAGAGCAACTTACCACCATTATCAAGGCCACTCATGGCATGAACGAGGTCACCAAAAACAGAGCATTATCATGCAAAATGACACCCAAATCCCCTCACATGGCAGCCCCAAAATGCCCCAAACAAACAAACATGCACAATGCCTATTCCTAAGCATAGAAAAGCACACCTTTAAAGCATGAAAGAGGAACCGAATGCAAGCATGAGAGCATGGATTAGGGACTGAAATGTGACCTAAAATGATGCCAAATCATAAGATCAAGGTGGACTAAACATGCTAGGGGCTCATACAAGCAAGGCTTACAAGCCAATATGCAAGAAAACCATACCAAGCATGCCAAATGCGATGAAAACAGTGGCTCACAGCCCCTATACATGACAAGATGATGCTATTCTCTTCATGAAACTAAGCTAAAACATACAAAGATCATGGCCTCCAAGCATGGCATACCTCTAAGCATAAAGGAGCATTTCAAAGCAAGTATAAGAGGCATGTTAGAGATCAAAAAATCAACCAAAAACAGAGATGTAATATGACCTAGAGATACCCAAAAATCTCTGAAATGAAGCCAAAGCCAACCATGCATACATGCTATTATTTGAGCCCAAAACAAAGGTAAACAAGGGGCTAAGGGGAGAGGGGTATCCCTCCCCTATATGTGACTTAAAATCATCTCCCTTACCACTGAAAACCCACTGGTTTTCAGTAGTGAGAAGGCCAAAAGCACCAAGTAAAGGGGGTGTAAGGAGAAGGCACCAAAAATGGCCAAACAAGGCCTAATAGGATGAGCCTTTCCTCTAACCACAAAATGACCTTAATGAAGGTTCAAGAGAAAGTAAAAACAAGAGTTTTTTATGTTAAACCCAAATCCAAAAACACAAAGCAAAAGGGGTAGAAACTTGTTGCAAGAATGGGGAATATAAAGTGACAAGCTCACCTTTGAAAAACACTTGAAGAACAAATGGTCCAGCCCTCTCCTTTTGATCAAAACCAGTCCAAAACTACACAAAACAAACCTCCAAGTCCTCCAATCTCGAGCTAAGGTGTGATAGTGTGTGTAATGGTGCAAAAATAAGGTGAAACACACCTTTTTAGGTCTAAAACACACACTAAAGGGGATGGGAATGGAAATATAGATATATATGGATATGTATCAGAGATATATATGTATAAGCTCTGGTTTTACTCCCAAAAGTTCTAACCTTTGTCAAAGGGGGAGAAGATGAGCTTATATAGGCCAAGAACAAAGCTCTTACTTAGTGGCTAAGCAAAGGGAGGGGGGTTCAAGAGGTGCAAGAAGGTCTTGGCTTCCAAGGGAAGCTAAGACAGTTGGCCAAGCTTCTCCAAGAAGCTTGGCCAAAGGTTCAAGCTCCTAGAGGAGAGAGGGGGTCAAAGGGACCAAAGGATGCAAATCCGGGTATGGGGAGTGGTGATGGTGCATTCCAGCTGGCACGGCTGGCATGCACCAAGTCTGAGGGCTAAAAGGAGTCACACCGGCTAGCCAAAACAGTCACCGGCACAAAACACTGCCGGTCGGCAACACATGGTGCCGACCGGCCAAGTATTTGGATAAAATAGTGCCGATAGCCACTAGGTAGTGCCGGTGGAGGTGTGGGGCAGCCGGTGGGCTTTAGGAATGGCTAACAGGCCTTCCCCTTCCCTCAAATGCAAAAACACACAAGTACTTGGTGTACAACCAAGCACAAAACAAGCCAGTTGAGAGATCCTAAGGCACGGCACGCAGCCGGGGCCTCCGGGAACTCAAAACAAACACAAACATCGATAATCACCGGGTGTTCAAGCGGTGACGTCCAAGTCTTGAGGACGGTCAAAAATAGGGTGTCTACAGTGAGAAATAGTAAGTAAACACCGTATTTACAAATCAGGCACTGTGCAGGAGAATCCGTATAGGGGTTCGAGTGTTCGAATCGTAATGCTTGAGAAATGGTAAGTAAACGACGTATTTACATATCTGCCACTGTGCAGGAGAATCCGTATTGGTGTTCGAGTGTTCGAACCCTAATGCACGAGAAATGGTAAGTAAACGCCGTATTTACATATCTGCCACTGTGCAGGAGAATCCGTATAGGTGTTCGAGTGTTCGACCCGTAATGCGTGTGAAATGGTAAATAAACGCCGTACTTACATATCTGCCACAGTGCAGGAGAATCCGTATAGGTGTTCAAGTGTTCGAACCGTAATGCTTGAGAAATGGTAAGTAAACGACGTATTTACATATCTGCCACTGTGCAGGAGAATCCGTATTGCTGTTCGAGTGTTCGGACACCAATGCATGAGAAATGGTAAGTAAACGCCGTATTTACATATCTGCCACTATGCAGGGGAATCCGTATAGGTGTTCGAGTGTTCGACCCATAATGCGTGAGAAATGGTAAGTAAACGCCGTACTTACATATCTGCCACAGTGCAGGAGAATCCGTATAGCTGTTCGAGGGTTCGAACCGTAATGCTATGAGAAATGGTAAGTAAACGCCGTATTTACATATCTGCCACTGTGCAGGAGAATCCGTATAGGTGTTCGAGTGTTCGAAGCCTAATGCACGTGAAATGGTAAGTAAACGCCGTATTTAGATATCTGCCACTGTGCAGGAGAAACCGTATAGTTCTTCTAGTGTTCGAACCGTAATGCGTGAGAAATGGTAAGTAAACGCCGTATTTACATATCTACCACAGTGCAGGTAAATCCGTATTGGTGTTTGATTGTTCGAACCGTAATGCGTGAGAAATGGTAAGTAACACCGTATTTACATATCAGCCACTGTGCGGGATAACCCGTATAGGGGTTCGAGTGTTCGAACTGTAATGCGTGAGAAATGGTAAGTAAACGACGTATTTACATATCTGCCACTGTGCATGAGAATCCGTATTGGTGCTCGAGTGTTCGAACCCTAATGCATGAGAATTGGTAAGTAAACACCGTATTTACATATCTGCCACTGTGTAGGAGAATCCGTATAGGTGTTGCAGTGTTCGAACCGTAATTCGTGAGAAATGGTAAGTAAACGCCATATTTACATATCTGACACTGTGCAGGGGAATCCGTATAGGTGTTCGAGTGTTCGAACCATAATGCGTGAGAAATGGTAAGTAAACACCGTATTTACGTATCTGCCACTGTGCAGGAGAATCCGTATAGGTGTTCGAGTGTTCGAACCGTAATGCCTGAGAAATGGTAAGTAAACGCCGTATTTACAAATCTGCCACTGTGCAGGAGAATGCATATAGGTGTTCGAGTGTTCGAACCCTAATGCGTGAGAAATGGTAAGTAAACGCCGTATTTCCATATCTGCCACTGTGCAGGAGAATCCGTATAGGTGTTCGAGTGTTCAAGCCCTAGTGCATGAGAAATGTTAAGTAAACGCCGTATTTACAAATCTCCCACTGTGCAGGACAATCCGTATAGGTGTTCGAGTGTTCGAACCGTAATGCATGAGAAATGGTAAGTAAACGCCGTATTTACCTATCTGCCACTGTGCAGGAGAATCCGTATAGGTGTTGAGTGTTCGGCCCGTAATGCGTGAGAAATGGTATGTAAACGCCGTATTTACATATCTGCCACAGTGCAGGAGAATCCGTATAGGTGTTCGTGTGTTCGAACCGTAATGCTTGAGAAATGGTAAGTAAACGCTGTATTTACATATCTGCCACTGTGCAGGAGAATCCGTATAGGTGTTCGAGTGTTCGAACCGTAATGCTTGAGAAATGGTAAGTAAACGCCGTATTTACATATCTGCCACTGTGCAGGAGAATCCGTATAGGTGTTCGAGTGTTCGAACCCTAATGCATGAGAAATGTTAAGTAAACGCCGTATTTACATATCTGCCACCGTGGAGGAGAATGCGTATAGGTGTTCGAGTGTTCGAACCGTAATGCGTGAGAAATGGTAAGTAAACGCCGTTTTTACATATCTGCCACTGTGCAGGAGAATCCGTATAGGTGTTGGAGTGTTCGAACCGTAATTCGTGACAAATGGTAAGTAAACGCCCTATTTACATATCCGCCACTGTGCTGGGGAATCCGTATAGGTGTTCGAGTGTTCGAACCGTAACGCGTGAGAAATGGTAAGTAAACGCCGTATTTACATCTCTGCCACAGTGCAGGTGAATACGTATAGGTGTTCGAGTGTTCAAACCGTAATGCGTGAGAAATGGTAAGTAAACACCGTATTTACATATCAGCCACGATACAGGAGAATCCGTATAGGGGTTCGAGTGTTCGAACCGTAATGCGTGAGAAACGGAAAGTAAATGACGTATTTACATATCTGCCACTGTGCAGGAGAATCCGTATTGGTGTTCGAGTGTTTGAACCCTAATGCATGAGAAATGGTAAGTAAACGCAGTATTTACATATCTGCCACTATGCAGGAGAATCCGTATAGGTGTTCGACTGTTCGAACCGTAATGCGTGAGAAATGGTAAGTAATCGCCCTATTTACATATCCGCCACTGTGATGGGGAATCCGTATAGGTGTTCGAGTGTTCGAACCGTAACGCGTGAGAAATGGTAAGTAAACGCTGTATTTACATATCTGCCACAGTGCAGGTGAATCCGTATAGGTGTTCGAGTGTTCGAACCGTAATGCGTGAGAAATGTTAAGTAAACACCGTATTTACATATCAGCCACAGTGCAGGAGAATCCGTATAGGGGTTCGATTGTTCGAACCGTAATGCGTGTGAAATGGTAGGTAAATGCCGTATTTACATATCTGCCACAGTGTAGGAGAATCCATATAGGTGTTCGAGTGTTCGAACCGTAATGCTTGAGAAATGTTAAGTAAACGCCGTATTTACATATTTGCCACTGTGCAGGAGAATCCGTATAGGTGTTCGATTGTTCGAACCGTAAGGCTTGAGAAATGGCAAGTAAACGCCGTATTTACATATCTGCCACTGTGCAGGAGAATCCGTATAAGTGTTCGAGTGTTCGAACCCTAATGCATGAGAAATGATAAGTAAACGCCCTATTTAAATATCTGCCACTGTGCATGAGAATCCGTATAGGTGTTCGAGTGTTCGAACCGTAATGCGTGAGAAATGGTAAGTAAACGCCGTATTTACATATCTGCCACTGTGCAGGAGAATCCGTATAGTTGTTCGAGTGTTCGAACCGTAATGCGTGAGAAATGGTAAGTAAACCCCGTATTTACAAATCTGCCACGGTGTAGGAGAATCCGTATAGGTGTTGGAGTGTTCGAACCGTAATTCGTGAGAAATGGTAAGTAAACGCCCTATTTACATATCTGCCACTGTGCTGGGGAATCCGTATAGGTGTTCGAGTGTTCGAACCGTAACGCGTGAGAAATGGTTTGTGAACGCTGTATTTTCATATCTGCAACTGCGCAGGTGAATCCGTATAGGTGTTCGAGTGTTCGAACCGTAATGCATGAGAAATGGTAAGTAAACACCGTATTTCATATCAGCCACTGTGCAGGAGAATCCGTATAGGGCTTCGAGTGTTCGAACCGCAATGCGTGAGAAATGGTAAGTAAACGACGTATTTACATATCTGCCACTGTGCAGGAGAATCCGTATAGGTGTTCGAGTGTTCAAACCCTCACGCATGAGAAATGGTAAGTAAACGCCGTATTTACATATCTGCCACTGTACAGGAGAATCCGTATAGGTGTTGGGTGTTCGAACGTAATTCGTGAGAAATGGTAAGTAAACGCCATATTTACATATCTGCCACTGTGCAGGGCAATCCGTATAGGTGTTCGAGTGTTCGAACCGTAATGCATGAGAAATGGTAAGTAAACACCGTATTTACATATCAGCCACGGTGCAGGAGAATCCGTATAGGGGTTCGAGTGTTCGAACCGTAATGCGTGAGAAATGGTAAGTAAATGACGTATTTACATATCTGCCACTGTGCAGGAGAATCTGTATTGGTGTTCCAGTGTTCGAACCCTAATGCATGAGAAATGGTAAGTAAACGCCGTATTGACATATCTGCCACTGTGCAGGAGAATCCGTATTGGTGTTCGAGTGTTCGACCCGTAATGTGTGAGAACTGGTAAGTAAATGCCGTATTTACATATCTGCCACAGTGCAGGAGAATCCGTATAGGTGTTCGAGTGTTCGAACCGTAATGCTTGAGAAATGGTAAGTAAACGCCGTATTTACATATCTGCCACTGTGCAGGAGAATCCGTATAGGTGTTCGAGTGTTCGAACCCTAATGCATGAGAAATGGTAAGTAAACGCCGTATTTACATATCTGCCACTGTGCAGGAGAATCCGTATAGGTGTTCGAGTGTTCGAACCGTAATGCATGAGAAATGGTAAGTAAACGCCGTATTTACATATCTGGCACTGTGCAGGAGAAACCGTATAGTTGTTCGAGTGTTCGAACCGTAATGTGTGAGGAATGGTAAGTAAACGCCGTATTTACATATCTGCCACTGTGCAGGAGAATCCGTATAGGTGTTGGAGTGTTCGAACCGTAATTCGTGAGAAATGGAAAGTAAACGCCCTATTTACATATCTGCCACTGTGCTGGGGAATCCGTATAGGTGTTCGAGTGTTCGAACCGTAACGCGTGAGAAATGGTAAGTAAACGCCGTATTTACATATCTGCCACAGGCAGGTGAATCCGTATAGGTGTTCGAGTGTTCGAATCGTAATGCGTGAGAAATGGTAAGTAAACACCGTATTTACATATCAGGCACTGTGCAGGAGAATCCGTATAGGGGTTCGAGTGTTCGAACCGTAATGCTTGAGAAATGGTAAGCAAACGACGTATTTACATATCTGCCACTATGCAGGAGAATCCGTATTCGTGTTCGAGTGTTCGAACCCTAATGCATGAGAAATGGTAAGTAAACGCCGTATTTACATATCTGCCACTGTGCAGGAGAATCCGTATAGGTGTTCGAGTGTTCGAGCCCTAGTGCATGAGAAATGTTAAGTAAACGCCGTATTTACAAATCTGCCACTGTGCAGGAGAATCCGTATAGGTGTTGGAGTGTTCGAACTGTAATTCGTGAGAAATGGTAAGTAAACGCCCTATTTATATATCTGCCACTGTGCTGGGGAATCCGTATAGGTGTTCGAGTATTCGAACCGTAACGCATGAGAAATGGTAAGTAAACGCCGTATTTAGATATCTGCCGCAGTGCTGGTGAATCCGTATAGGTGTTCGAGTGTTCGAACTGTAATGCGTGAGAAACGGTAAGTAAACACCGTATTTACATATCAGGCACCGTGCAGGAGAATCCGTATAGGGTTTCGAGTGTTCGAACTGTAATGCTTGAGAAATGGTAAGTAAACGACGTATTTACATATCTGCCACTGTGCAGGAGAATCTGTATTGCCGTTCGAGTGTTCGAACCCTAATGCATGAGAAATGGTAAGTAAACGCCGTATTTACATATCTGCCACTGTGCAGGAGAATCCGTATAGGTGTTCGAGTGTTCGACCCGTAATGCGTGAGAAATGGTAAGTAAACGCCGTACTTACATATCTGCCACAGTGCAGGAGAATCCGTATAGGTGTTCCAGGGTTCGAACCGTAATGCTCGAGAAATGGTAAGTAAACGCCGTATTTACATATCTGCCACTGTGCAGGAGAATCCGTATAGGTGTTCGAGTGTTCGAACCCTAATGCACGTGAAATGGTATGTAAACGCCGTATTTACATATCTGCCACTGTGCAGGAGAATCCGTATAGGTGTTCGAGTGTTCGACTCGTAATGCGTGAGAAATGGTAAGTAAACGCCGTACTTACATATCTGCCACAGTGCAGGAGAATCCGTATAGGTGTTCCAGGGTTCGAACCGCAATGCATGAGAAATGGTAACTAAACGACGTATTTACATATCTGCCACTGTGCAGGAGAAACCGTATAGTTCTTCGAGTGTTCGAACCGTAATGCGTGAGAAATGGTAAGTAAACGCCGTATTTACATATCTGCCACAGTGCAGGTGAATCCGTATTGGTGTTGGAGTGTTCGAACCGTAATGCGTGAGAAATGTTAAGTAACACCGTATTTACATATAAGCCACTGTGCAGGAGAATCCGTATAGGGGTTCGATTGTTCGAACCGTAATGCGTGAGAAACGGTAAGTAAACGACGTATTTACATATCTGCCACTGTGCAGGAGAATCTGTATTGGGGTTCGAGTGTTCGAACCCTAATGCATGAGAAATGGTAAGTAAACGCTGTATTTACATATCTGCCACTGTGTAGGAGAATCCGTATAGGTGTTACATTGTTCGAACCGTAATTCGTGAGAAATGGTAAGTAAACGCCATATTTACATATCTGACACTGTGCAGGGGAATCCGTATAGGTGTTCGAGTGTTCAAACCGTAATGCGTTAGAACTGGTATGGAAACGCTGTATTTACGTATCTGCCACTGTACAGGAGAATCCGTATAGGTGTTCGAGTGTTCGAACCGTAATGCCTGAGAAATGGTAAGTAAACGCCGTATTTACCTATCTGCCACTGTGCAGGAGAATCCATATAGGTGTTATAGTGTTCGAACCCTAATGCATGAGAAATGGTAAGTAAACGCCGTATTTACATATCTGCCACTGTGCAGGAGAATCCGTATAGGTGTTCGAGTGTTCGACCCGTAATGCGTGAGAAATGGTAAGTAAATGCCGTATTTACAATTCTGCCACAGTGCAGGAGAATTCGTATAGGTGTTCGAGTGTTCGAACCGTAATGCTTGAGAAATGGTAAGTAAATGCCGTATTTACATATCTGCCACTGTGCAGGAGAATCCGTATAGGTGTTCGAGTGTTCGAACCGTAATGCGTGAGAAATGGTAAGTAAACGCCGTATTTACATATCTGCCACTGTGCAGGAGAATCCGTATAGTTGTTCGAGTGTTCAAACCGTAATGCGTGAGAAATGGTAAGTAAACCCCGTATTTACAAATCTGCCACTGTGTAGCAGAATCCGTATAGGTGTTGGAGTGGTCGAACCGTAATTCGTGAGAAATGGTAAGTAAACGCCCTATTTACATATCTGCCACTGTGCATAGGAATCCGTATAGGTGTTCGAGTGTTCGAACCGTAACGCGTGAGAAATGGGTTGTGAACGCCGTATTTACATATCTGCAACTGTGCAGGTGAATCCGTATAGGTGTTCGAGTGTTCGAACCGTAATGCGTGAGAAATGGTAAGTAAACACCGTATTTCATATCAGCCACTGTGCAGGAGAATCCGTATAGGGGTTCGAGTGTTCGAACCGTAATGCGTGAGAAATGGTAAGTAAACGACGTATTTACATATCTGCCACTGTGCAGGAGAATCCGTATAGGTGTTCGAGTGTTCGAACCCTAACGTATGAGAAATGGTAAGTAAACGCCGTATTTACATATCTGCCACTGTGCAGGAGAATCCGTGCAGGTGTTGGAGTGTTCGAACCGTAATTCGTGAGAAATGGTAAGTAAACGCCATATTTACATATCTGCCACTGTGCAGGGCAATCCGTATAGGTGTTCGAGTGTTCGAACCGTAATGCGTGAGAAATGGTAAGTGAACACCGTATTTACATATCAGCCACGGTGCAGGAGAATCCGTATAGGGGTTCGAGTGTTCGAACCGTAATGCGTGAGAAATGGTAAGTAAATGACGTATTTACATATCTGCCACTGTGCAGGAGAATCCGTATAGGTGTTCGAGTGTTCGAACCCTAATGCATGAGAAATGGTAAGTAAACGCCGTATTTACATATCTGCCACTGTGCAGGAGAATCCGTATAGGTGTTCGAGTGTTCGAACCGTAACGCGTGAGAAATGGTAAGTAAACGCCGTATTTACATATCTGCCACAGGCAGGTGAATCCGTATAGGTGTTCGAGTGTTCGAATCGTAATGCGTGAGAAATGGTAAGTAAACACCGTATTTACATATCAGGCACTGTGCAGGAGAATCCGTATAGGGGTTCGAGTGTTCGAACCGTAATGCTTGAGAAATGGTAAGCAAACGACGTATTTACATATCTGCCACTATGCAGGAGAATCCGTATTCGTGTTTGAGTGTTCGAACCCTAATGCATGAGAAATGGTAAGTAAACGCCGTATTTACATATCTGCCACTGTGCAGGAGAATCCGTATAGGTGTTCGAGTGTTCGAGCCCTAGTGCATGAGAAATGTTAAGTAAACGCCGTATTTACAAATCTGCCACTGTGCAGGAGAATCCGTATAGGTGTTGGAGTGTTCGAACTGTAATTCGTGAGAAATGGTAAGTAAACGCCCTATTTATATATCTGCCACTGTGCTGGGGAATCCGTATAGGTGTTCGAGTATTCGAACCGTAACGCATGAGAAATGGTAAGTAAACGCCGTATTTAGATATCTGCCGCAGTGCTGGTGAATCCGTATAGGTGTTCGAGTGTTCGAACTGTAATGCGTGAGAAACGGTAAGTAAACACCGTATTTACATATCAGGCACCGTGCAGGAGAATCCGTATAGGGTTTCGAGTGTTCGAACTGTAATGCTTGAGAAATGGTAAGTAAACGACGTATTTACATATCTGCCACTGTGCAGGAGAATCTGTATTGCTGTTCGAGTGTTCGAACCCTAATGCATGAGAAATGGTAAGTAAACGCCGTATTTACATATCTGCCACTGTGCAGGAGAATCTGTATAGGTGTTCGAGTGTTCGACCCGTAATGCGTGAGAAATGGTAAGTAAACGCCGTACTTACATATCTGCCACAGTGCAGGAGAATCCGTATAGGTGTTCCAGGGTTCGAACCGTAATGCTCGAGAAATGGTAAGTAAACGCCGTATTTACATATCTGCCACTGTGCAGGAGAATCCGTATAGGTGTTCGAGTGTTCGAACCCTAATGCACGAGAAATGGTATGTAAACGCCGTATTTACATATCTGCCACTGTGCAGGAGAATCCGTATAGGTGTTCGAGTGTTCGACCCGTAATGCGTGAGAAATGGTAAGTAAACGCCGTACTTACATATCTGCCACAGTGCATGAGAATCCGTATAGGTGTTCCAGGGTTCGAACCGTAATGCATGAGAAATGGTAACTAAACGACGTATTTACATATCTGCCACTGTGCAGGAGAAACCGTATAGTTCTTCGAGTGTTCGAACCGTAATGCGTGAGAAATGGTAAGTAAACGCCGTATTTACATATCTGCCACAGTGCAGGTGAATCCGTATTGGTGTTGGAGTGTTCGAACCGTAATGCGTGAGAAATGTTGAGTAACACCGTATTTACATATAAGCCACTGTGCAGGAGAATCCGTATAGGGGTTCGATTGTTCGAACCGTAATGCGTGAGAAACGGTAAGTAAACGACGTATTTACATATCTGCCACTGTGCAGGAGAATCCGTATTGGTGTTCGAGTGTTCGAACCCTAATGCATGAGAAATGGTAAGTAAACGCTGTATTTACATATCTGCCACTGTCTAGGAGAATCCGTATAGGTGTTACATTGTTCGAACCGTAATTCGTGAGAAATGGTAAGTAAACGCCATATTTACATATCTGACACTGTGCAGGGGAATCCGTATAGGTGTCCGAGTGTTCAAACCGTAATGCGTTAGAACTGGTATGTAAAAGCTGTATTTACGTATCTGCCACTGTACAGGAGAATCCGTATAGGTGTTCGAGTGTTCGAACCGTAATGCCTGAGAAATGGTAAGTAAACGCCGTATTTACCTATCTGCCACTGTGCAGGAGAATCCATATAGGTGTTCGAGTGTTCGAACCCTAATGCATGAGAAATGGTAAGTAAACGCCGTATTTACATATCTGCCACTGTGCAGGAGAATCCGTATAGGTGTTCGAGTGTTCGACCCGTAATGCGTGAGAAATGGTAAGTAAATGCCGTATTTACAATTCTGCCACAGTGCAGGAGAATTCGTATAGGTGTTCGAGTGTTCGAACCGTAATGCTTGAGAAATGGTAAGTAAATGCCGTATTTACATATCTGCCACTGTGCAGGAGAATCCGTATAGGTGTTCGAGTGTTCGAACCGTAATGCGTGAGAAATGGTAAGTAAACGCCGTATTTACATATCTGCCACTGTGCAGGAGAATCCGTATAGTTGTTCGAGTGTTCAAACCGTAATGCGTGAGAAATGGTAAGTAAATCCCGTATTTACAAATCTGCCACTGTGTAGCAGAATCCGTATAGGTGTTGGAGTGGTCGAACCGTAATTCGTGAGAAATGGTAAGTAAACGCCCTATTTACATATCTGCCACTGTGCATAGGAATCCGTATAGGTGTTCGAGTGTTCGAACCGTAACGCGTGAGAAATGGGTTGTGAACGCCGTATTTACATATCTGCAACTGTGCAGGTGAATCCGTATAGGTGTTCGAGTGTTCGAACCGTAATGCGTGAGAAATGGTAAGTAAACACCGTATTTCATATCAGCCACTGTGCAGGAGAATCCGTATAGGGGTTCGAGTGTTCGAACCGTAATGCGTGAGAAATGGTAAGTAAACGACGTATTTACATATCTGCCACTGTGCAGGAGAATCCGTATAGGTGTTCGAGTGTTCGAACCCTAACGTATGAGAAATGGTAAGTAAACGCCGTATTTACATATCTGCCACTGTGCAGGAGAGTCCGTGCAGGTGTTGGAGTGTTCGAACCGTAATTCGTGAGAAATGGTAAGTAAACGCCATATTTACATATCTGCCACTGTGCAGGGCAATCCGTATAGGTGTTCGAGTGTTCGAACCGTAATGCGTGAGAAATGGTAAGTGAACACCGTATTTACATATCAGCCACGGTGCAGGAGAATCCGTATAGGGGTTCGAGTGTTCGAACCGTAATGCGTGAGAAATGGTAAGTAAATGACGTATTTACATATCTGCCACTGTGCAGGAGAATCCGTATAGGTGTTCGAGTGTTCGAACCCTAATGCATGAGAAATGGTAAGTAAACGCCGTATTTACATATCTGCCACTGTGCAGGAGAATCCGTATAGGTGTTCGAGTGTTCGACCCGTAATGCGTGAGAAATGGTAAGTAAATGCCGTATTTACAATTCTGTCACAGTGCAGGAGAATTCGTATAGGTGTTCGAGTGTTCGAACCGTAATGCTTGAGAAATGGTAAGTAAACGCCGTATTTACATATCTGCCACTGTGCAGGAGAATCCGTATAGGTGTTCGAGTGTTCGAACCGTAATGCGTGAGAAATGGTAAGTAAACGCTGTATTTACATATCTGCCACTGTGCAGGAGAATCCGTATAGTTGTTCGAGTGTTCGAACCGTAATGCGTGAGAAATGGTAAGTAAACCCCGTATTTACAAATCTGCCACTGTGTAGCAGAATCCGTTTAGATGTTGGAGTGTTCGAACCGTAATTCGTGTGAAATGGTAAGTAAACGCCCTATTTACATATCTGCCACTGTGCGGGGGAATCCGTATAGGTGTTCGAGTGTTCGAACCGCAACGCGTGAGAAATGGGTTGTGAACGCCGTATTTACATTTCTGCAACTGTGCAGGTGAATCCGTATAGGTGTTCGAGTGTTCGAACCGTAATGCGTGAGAAATGGTAAGTAAACACCGTATTTCATATCAGCCACTGTGCAGGAGAATCCGTATAGGGGTTCGAGTGTTCGAACCGTAACGCGTGAGAAATGGTAAGTAAACGACGTATTTATATATCTGCCACTGTGCAGGAGAATCCATATAGGTGTTCGAGTGTTCGAACCCTAATGCACGAGAAATGGTAAGTAAACGCCGTATTTACATATCTGCCACTGTGCAGGAGAATCCGTACAGGTGTTGGAGTGTTCGAACCGTAATTCGTGAGAAATGGTAAGTAAACGCCATATTTACATATCTGCCACTGTGCAGGGCAATCCGTATAGGTGTTCGAGTGTTCGAACCGTAATGCGTGAGAAATGGTAAGTAAACACCGTATTTACATATCAGCCACGGTGCAGGAGAATCCGTATAGGGGTTCGAGTGTTTGAACCGTAATGCGTGAGAAATGGTAAGTAAATGACGTATTTACATATCTGCCACTGTGCAGGAGAATCCGTATTGGTGTTCCAGTGTTCGAACCCTAATGCATGAGAAATGGTAAGTAAACGCCGTATTGACATATCTGCCACTGTGCAGGAGAATCCGTATTGGTGTTCGAGTGTTCGACCCGTAATGCGTGAGAAATGGTAAGTAAACGACGTATTTACATATCTGCAACTGTGCAGGTGAATCCGTATAGGTGTTCGAGTGTTCGAACCGTAATGCGTGAGAAATGGTAAGTAAACACCGTATTTCATATCAGCCACTGTGCAGGAGAATCCGTTTAGGTGTTCGAGTGTTCGAACCGTAATGCATGAGAAATGGTAACGAAACGCCGTATTTACATATCTGGCACTGTGCAGGAGGAACTGCATAGTTGTTCGAGTGTTCGAACCGTAATGTGTGAGAAATGGTAAGCAAACGCCGTATTTATATATCTGCCACTGTGCAGGAGAATCTGTATAGGTGTTGGAGTGTTCGACCCGTAATTCGTGAGAAATGGTAAGTAAACGCCCTATTTACATATCTGCCACTGTGCTGGGGAATCCGTATAGGTGTTCGAGTGTTCGAACCGTAACGCATGAGAAATGGTAAGTAAACGCCGTATTTACATATCTGCCACAGGGCAGGTGAATCCGTATAGGTGTTCGAGTGTTCGAATCGTAATGCATGAGAAATGGTAAGTAAACGCCGTATTTACATATCTGCCACTGTGCAGGAGAAACCGTATAGTTGTTCGAGTGTTCGAACCGTAATGCGTGAGAAATGGTAAGTAAACGCCGTATTTACATATCTGCCACTGTGCAGGTGAATCCGTATAGGTGTTCAAGTGTTCGAACCGTAATTCGTGAGACATGGTAAGTAAACGCCCTATTTATATATCCGCCACTGTGCTGGGGAATCCGTATAGGTGTTCGAGTGTTCGAACCGTAACGCGTGAGAAATGGTAAGTAAACGCCGTATTTAGATATCTGCCACAGTGCAGGTGAATCCGTATAGGTGTTCGAGTGTTCGAACCGTAATGCGTGACAAATGGTAAGTAAACACCGTATTTACATATCAGGCACTGTGCAGGAGAATCCGTATAGGGGTTCGAGTGTTCGAACCGTAATGCCTGAGAAATGGTAAGTAAACGACGTATTTACATATCTGCCACTGTGCAGGAGAATTCGTATTGGTGTTCGAGTGTTCGAACCGTAATGCGTGACAAATGGTAAGTAAACACCGTATTTACATATCAGGCACTGTGCAGGAGAATTCGTATAGGGGTTCGAGTGTTCGAACCGTAATGCTTGAGAAATGGTAAGTAAACGACGTATTTACATATCTGCCACTGTACAGGAGAATCCGTATTGCTGTTCGAGTGTTCGAACCGTAATGCATGAGAAATGGTAAGTAAACGGCGTATTTACATATCTGCCACCGTGCAGGAGAATCCGTATAGGTGTTCGAGTGTTCGAACCCTAATGCACGAGAAATGGTAAGTAAACGCCGTATTTACATATCTGCCACTGTGCAGCAGAATCCGTAATGGTGTTCGAGTGTTCGAACCGTAATGCATGAGAAATGGTAACTAAACGTCGTATTTACATATCTGGCACTGTGTAGGAGAAACCGTATAGTTCTTCGAGTGTTCCAACCGTAATGCGTGAGAAATGGTAAGTAAACGCCGCATTTACATATCTGCCACAGTGCAGGTGAATCCGTATTGGTGTTGGAGTGTTCGACCCGTAATGTGTGAGAAATGGTAAGTAACACCGTATTTACATATCAGCCACTGTGCAGGAGAATCCGTATAGGGGTTCGAGTGTTCGAACCGTAATTCGTGAGCAACGGTAAGTAAACGACGTATTTACATATCTGCCACTGTGCAGGAGAATCCGTATTGGTGTTCGAGTGTTCGAACCCTAATGGATGAGAAATGGTAAGTAAACGCCGTATTTACATATCTGCCATTGTGTAGGAGAATCCGTATAGGTGTTGCAGTGTTCGAACCGTAATTCCTGAGAAATGGTAAGTAAACGCCATATTTACATATCTGACACTGTGCAGGGGAATCCGTATAGGTGTTCGAGTGTTCGAACCGTAATGCGTGAGAAATGGTATGTAAACGCCGTATTTACATATCTTCCACTGTGCAGGAGAATCCGTATAGGTGTTCGAATGTTCGAACCGTACTGCTTGAGAAATGGTAAGTAAACGCCGTATTTACCTATCTGCCACTGTGCAGGAGAATCCATATAGGTGTTCGAGTGTTCGAACCTTAATGCATGAGAAATGGTAAGTAAACGCCGTATTTACATATCTGCCACTGTGCAGCAGAATCCGTATAGGTGTTCGAGTGTTCGAACCGTAATGCTTGAGAAATGGTAAACATACGCCGTATTTACATATCTGCCATTGTGCAGGAGAATCCGTATAGGTGTTCGAGTGTTCGAACCCTAATGCATGAGAAATGTTAAGTAAACGCCGTATTTACATATCTGCCACTGTGCATGAGAATCCGTATAGGTGTTCGAGTGTTTGAACCGTAATGCATGAGAAATAGTAACTAAACGCCGTATTTCCATATCTGCCACTATACAGGAGAAATCGTATAGTTGTTCGAGTGTTCGAACCGTAATGCGTGAGAAATGGTAAGTAAACGCCGTATTTACATATCTGCCACTGTGCAGGAGAATCCGTATAGGTGTTGGAGTGTTTGAACCGTAATTCGTGAGAAATGTTAAGTAAACGCCCTATTTACATATCCGCCACTGTGTTGGGGAATCCGTATAGGTGTTCGAGTGTTCGAACCGTAACGCGTGAGAAATGGTAAGTAAACGCCTTATTTACATATCTGCCACAGTGCAGGTGAATCCGTATAGGTGTTGGAGTGTTCGAACCGTAATTCGTGAGAAATGTTAAGTAAACGCCCTATTGACATATCCGCCACTTTGTTGGGGAATCCGTATAGGTGTTGGAGTGTTCGAACCGTAATTCGTGAGAAATGGTAAGTAAACGCCCTATTTACATATCTGCCTCTTTGCAGGGGAATCCGTATAGGTGTTCGAGTGTTCAAACCGTAACGCGTGAGAAATGGGTTGTGAACGCCGTATTTACATATCTGCAACTGTGCAGGTGAATCCGTATAGGTGTTCGAGTGTTCGAACCGTAATGCGTGAGAAATTGTAAGAAAACACCGTATTTCATATCAGCCACTTTGCAGGAGAATCCGTATAGGGGTTTGGGTGTTCGAACCGTAATGCGTGAGAAATGGTAAGTAAACGACGTATTTACATATCTGCCACTGTGCAGGAGAATCCGTATAGGTGTTCGAGTGTTCGAACCCTATCGCATGAGAAATGGTAAGTAAACACCGTATTTACATATCTGCCACTGTGTAGGAGAATCCGTATAGGTGTTGGAGTGTTCGAACCGTAATTCGTGAGAAATGTTAAGTAAACGCCCTATTTACATATCCGCCACTGTGTTGGGGAATCCGTATAGGTGTTCAAGTGTTCGAACCGTAACGCGTGAGAAATGGTAAGTAAACGCCGTATTTACATATCTGCCACAGTGCAGGTGAATCCGTATAGGTGTTCGAGTGTTCGAACCGTAATGCGTGAGAAATGGTAAGTAAACACCGTATTTACATATCAGCCACGGTGCAGGAGAATCCGTATAGGGGTTCGAGTGTTCTTACCGTAATGCATGAGAAATGGTAAGTAAATGACGTATTTACATATCTGCCACTGTGCAGGAGAATCCGTATTGGTGTTCGAGTGTTCGAACCCTAATGCATGAGAAATGGTAAGTAAACGCCGTATTTACATCTCTGCCACTGTGCAGGAGAATCCGTATAGGTGTTCGAGTGTTCGAACCGTAATGCGTGAGAAATGGCAAGTAAACGCCGTATTTACATATCTGCCACTGTGCAGGAGAATCCGTATAGGTGTTCGAGTGTTCGAACCTTAATGCATGAGAAATGGTAAGTAAACGCCCTATTTACATATCTGCCACTATGTAGGAGAATCCGTGTAGGTGTTCGAGTGTTCGAACCGTAATGCGTGAGAAATGGTAAGTAAACGCCGTATTTACATATCTGCCACTGTGCAGGAGAATCCGTATAGGTGTTCGAGTGTTCGACCCGTAATGCGTGAGAAATGGTAAGTAAATGCCGTATTTACAATTCTGCCACAGTGCAGGAGAATTCGTATAGGTGTTCGAGTGTTCGAACCGTAATGCTTGAGAAATGGTAAGTAAACGCCGTATTTACATATCTGCCACTGTGCAGGAGAATCCGTATAGGTGTTCGAGTGTTCGGACCGTAATGCGTGAGAAATGGTAAGTAAACGCCGTATTTACATATCTGCCACTGTGCATGAGAATCCGTATAGGTGTTCGAGTGTTCGAACCGTAATGCGTGAGAAATGGTAAGAAAACACCGTATTTCATATCAGCCACTGCGCAGGAGAATCCGTATAGGGGTTCGAGTGTTCGAACCATAATGCGTGAGAAATGGTAAGTAAACGACGTATTTACATATCAGCCACGGTGCAGGAGAATCCGTATAGGGGTTCGAGTGTTCTTACCGTAATGCGTGAGAAATGGTAAGTAAATGACGTATTTACATATCTGCCACTGTGCAGGAGAATCCGTATTGGTGTTCAAGTGTTCGAACCCTAATGCATGACAAATGGTAAGTAAACGCCGTATTTACATCTCTGCCACTGTGCAGGAGAATCCGTATAGGTGTTCGAGTGTTCGACCCGTAATGCGTGAGAAATGGCAAGTAAACGCCGTATTTACATATCTGCCACTGTGTAGGAGAATCCGTATAGGTGTTCGAGTGTTCGAACCTTAATGCATGAGAAATGGTAAGTAAACGCCCTATCTACATATCTGCCACTGTGTAGGAGAATCCGTATAGGTGTTGGAGTATTCGAACCGTAATTCGTGAGAAATGGTAAGTAAACGCCCTATTTACACATCTGCCACTGTGCAGGGGAATCCGTATAGGTGTTCGACTGGTCAAACCGTAACGCGTGAGAAATGGGTTGTGAACGCCATATTTACATATATGCAACTGTGCAGGTGAATCCGTATAGGTGTTCGAGTGTTCGAACCGTAATGCGTGAGAAATGGTAAGAAAACACCGTATTTCATATCAGCCACTGTGCAGGGGAATCCGTATAGGGGTTCAAGTGTTCGAACCGTAATGCGTGAGAAATGGTAAGTAAACGACGTATTTACATATCTGCCACTGTGCAGGAGAATCCGTATAGGTGTTCGAGTGTTCGAACCCTATCGCATGAGAAATGGTAAGTAAACGCCGTATTTACATATCTGTCACTGTGCAGGAGAATCCGTATAGGTGTTGGAGTGTTCGAACCGTAATTCGTGAGAAATGGTAAGTAAACGCCATATTTACATATCTGCCACTGTGCAGGGCAATCCGTATAGGTGTTCGAGTGTTCGAACCATAATGCGTGAGAAATGGTAAGTAAACACCGTATTTACATATCAGCCACGGTGCAGGAGAATCCGTATAGGGGTTCGAGTGTTCGAACCGTAATGCGTGAGAAATGGTAAGTAAATGACATATTTACATATCTGCCACTGTGCAGGAGAATCCGTGTTGGTGGTCGAGTGTTCGAACCCTAATGCATGAGAAATGTTAAGTAAATGCCGTATTTACATATCTGCCACTGTGCAGGACAATCCGTATAGGTGTTCGAGTGTTCGACCCGTAATGCGTGAGAAATGGTAAGTAAATGCCGTATTTACATATCTGCCACAGTGCAGGAGAATCTGTATAGGTGTTCGAGCGTTCGAACCGTAATGCTTGAGAAATGGTAAGTAAACGCCGTATTTACATATCTGCCACTGTGCAGGAGAATCCGTATAGGTGTTCGAGCGTTTGAACCGTAATGCATGAGAAATGGTAACTAAACGCCGTATTTACATATCTGGCACTGTGCAGGAGAAACTGTATAGTTGTTCGAGTGTTCGAACCATAATGCGTGAGAAATGGTAAGTAAACGCCGTATTTACATATCTGCCACTGTGCAGGAGAATCCGTATAGGTGTTGGAGTGTTCGAACCGTAATTCCTGAGAAATGGTAAGTAAACGCCCTATTTACATATCTGCCACTGTGCTGGGGAATCCGTATAGGTGTTCGAGTGTTCGAACCGTAACGCGTGAGAAATGGTAAGTAAACGCCGTATTTACATATCTGCCACAGGGCAGGTGTATCCGTATAGGTGTTCGAGTGTTCGAACCGTAATGCGTGAGAAATGGTAAGTAAACACCGTATTTACATATCAGGCACTGTACAGGAAAATCCGTACAGGTGTTCCAGTGTTCGAACCGTAATGCCTGAGAAATGGTAAGTAAACGACGTATTTACATATCTGCCACTGTGCAGGAGAATCCGTATTCGTGTTCGAGTGTTCGAGCCCTAATGCATGAGAAATGGTAAGTAAACGCCGTATTTACATATCTGCCACTGTGCAGGAGAATCCGTATAGGTGTTCGAGTGTTCGACCCGTAATGCGTGAGAAATGGTAAGTAAACGCCGTACTTACATATCTGCCATAGTGCAGGAGAATCCGTATAGGTGTTCGAGTGTTCGAACCGTAATGCTTGAGAAATGGTAAGTGAACCCGTATTTACATATCTGCCACTGTGCAGGAGAATCTGTACAATTGTTCGAGTGTTCGAACCGTAATGCGTGAGAAATGGTAAGTAAACGCCGTATTTATATATCTGGCACTGTGCCGGAGAATCCGTATAGGTGTTGGAGTGTTCGAACCGTAATTCGTGAGAAATGGTAAGTAAACGCCCTATTTACATATCCGCCACTGTGCTGGGGAATCCGTATAGGTGATCGAGTGTTCGAACCGTAACGCGTGAGAAATGGTAAGTAAACGCCGTATTTAGATATCTGCCACAGTGCAGGTGAATCCGTATAGGTGTTCGAGTGTTCGACCCGTAATGCGTGAGAAATGGTAAGTAAACGCCGTACTTACATATCTGCCACAGTGCAGGAGAATCCGTATAGGTGTTCGAGTGTTCGAACCGTAATGCTTGAGAAATGGTAAGTAAACGCCGTATTTACATATCTGCCACTGTGCAGGAGAATCTGTATAGTTGTTCGAGTGTTCGAACCGTAATGCGTGAGAAATGGTAAGTAACCGCCGTATTTACATATCTGCCACTGTGCCGGAGAATCCGTATAGGTGTTGGAGTGTTCGAACCGTAATTCGTGAGAAATGGTAATTAAACGCCCTATTTACATATCCGCCACTGTGCTGGGGAATCCGTATAGGTGTTCGAGTGTTCGAACCGTAACGCGTGAGAAATGGTAAGTAAACGCCGTATTTAGATATCTGCCACAGTGCAGGTGAATCCGTATAGGTGTTCGAGTGTTCGAACCGTAATGCGTGAGAAATGGTAAGTAAACACCGTATTTACATATTAGGCACTGTGCAGTAGAATCTGTATAGGGGTCGAGTGTTTGAACCATAATGCTTGAGAAATGGTAAGTAAACGACGTATTTACATATCTGCCACTGTGCAGGAGAATCCGTATTGCTGTTCGAGTGTTCGAACCCTAATGCATGAGAAATGGTAAGTAAACGCCGTATTTACATATCTGCCACTGTGCAGGAGAATCCATATAGGTGTTCGAGTGTTCGACCCGTAATACGTGAGAAATGGTAAATAAACGCCGTACTTACATATCTGCCACAGCGCAGGAGAATCCGTATAGGTGTTCCAGGGTTCGAACCATAATGCTTGAGAAATGGTAAGTAAACGCCGTATTTACATATCTGCCACTGTGCAGGAGAATCCGTATAGGTGTTCGAGTGTTCGAACCGTAATGCACGAGAAATGGTAAGTAAACGCCGTATTTACATATCTGCCACTGTGCTGGAGAATCCATATAGGTGTTCGAGTGTTCGTACTGTAATGCATGAGACATGGTAACTAAACGCCGTATTTGCATATCTGCCACTGTGCAGGAGAAATCGTATAGTTCTTCGAGTGTTCGAACCATAATGCGTGAGAAATGGTAAGTAAACGCCGTATTTACATATCTGCCACAGTGCAGGTGAATCCGTACTGGTGTTGCAGTGTTCGAATCGTAATGCGTGAGAAATGGTAAGTAACATCGTATTTACATATCAGCCACTGTGCAGGAGAATCCGTATAGGGGTTCGAGTGTTCAAACCGTAATACGTGAGAAACGGTAAGTAAACGACGTATTTACATATCTACCACTGTGCAGGAGAATCCGTATTGGTGTTCGAGTGTTCGAACCCTAATGCATGAGAAATGGTAAGTAAACGCCGTATATACATATCTGCCACTGTGTAGGAGAATCCGTATAGGTGTTGCAGTGTTCGAACCGTAATTCGTGAGAAATGGTAAGTAAACGCCATATTTACATATCTGACGATGTGCAGGGGAATCCGTATAGGTGTTCGAGTGTTCGAACCGTAATGCGTGAGAAATGGTATGCAAACGCCGTATTTACGTATCTGCCACTGTGCAGGAGAATCTGTATAGATGTTCGAGTGTTCGAACCGTAATGCCTGAGAAATGGTAAGTAAATGCCGTATTTACATATCTGCGACTGTGCAGGAGAATCCATATAGGTGTTCGAGTGTTCGAACCCCAATGCATGAGAAATGGTAAGTAAACGCCGTATTTACATATCTGCCACTGTGCAGGAGAATTCGTATAGGTGTTCGAGTGTTCGAGCCCTAGTGCATGAGAAATGTTAAGTAAACGCCGTATTTACAAATCTGCCACTGTGCAGGAGAATCCGTATAGGTGTTCGAGTGTTCGAACCCTAATGCATTAGAAATGGGAAGCAAACGCCATATTTACATATCTGCCACTGTGCTGGAGAATCCGTAAAGGTGGTCGAGTGTTCGACCCGTAATGCATGAGAAATGGTATGTAAACGCCGTATTTACATATCTGCCACAGTGCAGGAGAATCCGTATAGGTGTTCGAGTGTTCGAACCCTAATGCATGAGAAATGTTAAGTAAACGCCGTATTTACATATCTGCCACTATGGAGGAGAATCCGTATAAGTGTTCGAGTGTTCGAACCGTAATGCATGAGAAATGGTAACTAAACGCTGTGGTTACATATGTGCCACTATGCAGGTGAAACCGTATAGTTGTTCGAGTGTTCGAACCGTAATGCGTGAGAAATGGTAAGTAAACGCCGTATTTACATATCTGCCACTGTGCAGGAGAATCCTTATAGGTGTTCGAGCGTTCGAGCCCTAGTGCATGAGAAATGTTAAGTAAACGCCGTATTTACAAATCTGCCACTGTGCAGGAGAATCCGTGTAGGTGTTCGATTGTTCGAACCCTAATGCATGAGAAATGGTTAGTAAACGCCGTATTTACATATCTGCCACTGTGCAGGAGAATCCGTATAGGTGTTCGAGTGTTCGAAACGTAATGCTTGAGAAATGGTAAGTAATGCCGTATTTACATATCTGCCACTTTGCAGGAGAATCCGTATAGGTGTTCGAGTGTTCGAACCCTAATGCATGAGAAATGGTAAGTAATAGCCGTATTTACATAACTGCCACTGTGCAGGAGAACCCGTATAGGTGTTCGAGTGTTCGAACCGTAATGCATGAGAAATGGTAACTAAACACCGTATTTACATGTCTGGCACTCTGCAGGAGAAACCGTATAGTTGTTCTACTGTTCGAACCATAATGCGTGAGAAATGGTAAGTAAACGCCGTATTTACATGTCTGCCACTGTGCTAAAGAAACCGTATAGGTGTTCGAGGGTTCGAACCGTAATTCGTGAGAAATGGTAAGTAAACGCCCTATTTACATATCTGCCACTGTGCTGGGGAATCCGTATAGGTGTTCGAGTGTTCGAACCGTAACGCATGAGAAATGGTAAGTAAACGCCGTATTTTCATATCTGCCACAGGGCAGGTGAATCCGTATAGGTGTTCGAGTGTTCTAACCGTAATGCGTGAGAAATGGTAAGTAAACACCGTATTTACATATCAGGCACTGTGCAGGAGAATCCGTATAGGGGTTCGAGTGTTCGAACCGTAATGCTTGAGAAAAATGGTAAGTAAATGACGTATTTACATATCTGCCACTGTGCAGGAGAATCCGTATTGGTGTTCGAGTGTTCGAACCCTAGAGCATGAGAAATGGTAAGTAAACGCCGTATTTACATATCTACCTTTGTGCAGGATAATCCGTATAGGTGTTCGAGTGTTCGACCCGTAATGCGTGAGAAATGGTAAGTAAACGCCGTACTTACATATCTGCCACAGTGCAGGAGAATCCGTATACGTGTTCGAGTGTTCGAACCGTAATGCTTGAGAAATGGTAAGTAAACGCCGTATTTACATATTTGCCACTGTGCAGGAGAATCCGTATAGGTGTTCGAGTGTTCGAACCCTAATGCATGAGAAATGGTAAGTAAACGCCATATTTACATATTTGCCACTGTGCAGGAGAATCCGTATAGGTGTTCGAGTGTTCGAACCCTAATGCATGAGAAATGGTAAGTAAACGCCATATTTACATATCTGCCATTGTGCAGGAGAATCCATATAGGTGTTCGAGTGTTCGAACCGTAATGCGTGAGAAATGGTAAGTGAACGCCGTCTTTACATATCTGCCACTGTGCAGGAGAATCTGTATAGTTGTTCGAGTGTTCGAACCGTGATGCGTGAGAAATGGTAAGTAAACGCCGTATTTACATATCTGCCACTGTGCAGGAGAATCCGTATAGGTGTTCGAGTGTTCGAACCGTAATTCGTGAGAAATGGTAAGTAAACGCCCTATTTACATATCTGCCACTGTGCTGGGGAATCCGTATAGGCGTTCGAGTGTTCGAATCGTAACGCGTGAGAAATGGTAAGTAAACGCCGTATTTACATATCTGCCACTGTGCAGGAGAATCCGTATAGGTGTTCGAGTGTTCGAACCCTAATGCATGAGAAATGGTAAGTAATAGCCGTATTTACATAACTGCCACTGTGCAGGAGAACCCGTATAGGTGTTCGAGTGTTCGAACCGTAATGCATGAGAAATGGTAACTAAACGCCGTATTTACATATCTGCCACTATGCAGGAGAAACCGTATAGTTGTTCGAGTGTTCGAACCGTAATGCGTGAGAAATGGTAAGTAAACGCCGTATTTACATATCTGCCACTGTGCAGGAGAATCCTTATAGGTGTTCGAGCGTTCGAGCCCTAGTGCATGAGAAATGTTAAGTAAACGCCGTATTTACAAATCTGCCACTGTGCAGGAGAATCCGTGTAGGTGTTCGATTGTTCGAACCCTAATGCATGAGAAATGGTAAGTAAACGCCGTATTTACATATCTGCCACTGTGCAGGAGAATCCGTATAGGTGTTCGAGTGTTCGACCCGTAATGCGTGAGAAATGGTATGTAAACGCCGTATTTACATATCTGCCACATTGCAGGAGAATCCGTATAGGTGTTCGAGTGTTCGAAACGTAATGCTCGAGAAATGGTAAGTAACGTCGTATTTACATATCTGCCACTGTGCAGGAGAATCCGTATAGGTGTTCGAGTGTTCGAACCCTAATGCATGAGAAATGGTAAGTAATAGCCGTATTTACATAACTGCCGCTGTGCAGGAGAACCCGTATAGGTGTTCGAGTGTTCGAACCGTAATGCATGAGAAATGGTAACTAAACGCCGTATTTACATATCTGGCACTCTGCAGGAGAAACCGTATAGTTGTTCTACTGTTCGAACCGTAATGCGTAAGAAATGGTAAGTAAACGCCGTATTTACATGTCTGCCACTGTGCTAGAGAAACCGTATAGGTGTTCGAGGGTTCGAACCGTAATTCGTGAGAAATGGTAAGTAAACGCCATATTTACATATCTGCCACTGTGCTGGGGAATCCGTATAGGTGTTCGAGTGTTCGAACCGTAACGCATGAGAAATGGTAAGTAAACGCCGTATTTTCATATCTGCCACAGGGCAGGTGTATCTGTATAGGTGTTCGAGTGTTCGAACCGTAATGCGTGAGAAATGGTAAGTAAACACCGTATTTACATATCAGGCACTGTGCAGGAGAATCCGTATAGGGGTTCGAGTGTTCGAACCGTAATGCTTGAGAAAAATGGTAAGTAAACGACGTATTTACATATCTGCCACTGTGCAGGAGAATCCGTATTGGTGTTCGAGTGGTCGAACCCTAGAGCATGAGAAATGGTAAGTAAACGCCGTATTTACATATCTACCTCTATGCAGGATAATCCGTATAGGTGTTCGAGTGTTCGACCCGTAATGCGTGAGAAATGGTAAGTAAACGCGTACTTACATATCTGCCACAGTGCAGGAGAATCCGTATACGTGTTCGAGTGTTCGAACCGTAATGCTTGAGAAATGGTAAGTAAATGCCGTATTTACGTATCTGCCACTGTGCAGGAGAATCCGTATAGGTGTTCGAGTGTTCGAACCCTAATGCATGAGAAATGGTAAGTAAACGCCATATTTACATATTTGCCACTGTGCAGGAGAATCCGTATAGGTGTTCGAGTGTTCGAACACTAATGCATGAGAAATGGTAAGTAAACGCCCTATTTACATATCTGCCATTGTGCAGGAGAATCCATATAGGTGTTCGAGTGTTCGAACCGTAATGCGTGAGAAATGGTAAGTAAACGCCGTATTTACATATCTGCCACTGTGCAGGAGAATCCGTATAGGTGTTCGAGTGTTCGAACCGTAATTCGTGAGAAATGGTAAGTAAGCGCCCTATTTACATATCTGCCACTGTGCTGGGGAATCCGTATAGGCGTTCGAGTGTTCGAATCGTAACGCGTGAGAAATGGTAAGTAAACGTAGTATTTACATATCTGCCACTGTGCAGGAGAATCCGTATAGGTGTTCGAGTGTTCGAACCCTAATGCATGAGAAATGGTAAGTAATAGCCGTATTTACATAACTGCCACTGTGCAGGAGAACCCGTATAGGTGTTCGAGTGTTCGAACCGTAATGCATGAGAAATGGTAACTAAACGCCGTATTTACATATCTGGCACTCTGCAGGAGAAACCGTATAGTTGTTCTACTGTTCGAACCGTAATGCGTGAGAAATGGTAAGTAAACGCCGTATTTACATGTCTGCCACTGTGCTAGAGAAACCGTATAGGTGTTCGAGTGTTCGAACCGTAATTCGTGAGAAATGGTAAGTAAACGCCCTATTACATATCTGCCACTATGCTGGGGAATCCGTATAGGTGTTCGAGTGTTCGAACCGTAACGCATGAGAAATGGTAAGTAAACGCCGTATTTTCATATCTGCCACAGGGCAGGTGAATCCGTATAGGTGTTCGAGTGTTCGAACCGTAATGCGTGAGAAATGGTAAGTAAACACCGTATTTACATATCAGGCACTGTGCAGGAGAATCCGTATAGGGGTTCGAGTGTTCGAACCGTAATGCTTGAGAAATGGTAAGGAAACGACGTATTTACATATCTGCCACTGTGCAGGAGAATCCGTATTGGTGTTCGAGTGTTCGAACCCTAGTGCATGAGAAATGGTAAGTAAACGCCGAATTTACATATCTGCCTCTGTGCAGGAGAATCCGTATAGGTGTTCGAGTGTTCGACCCGTAATGCGTGAGAAATGGTAAGTAAATGCCGTACTTACATATCTGCCACAGTGCAGGAGAATCCGTATAGGTGTTCGAGTGTTCGAACCGTAATGCTTGAGAAATGGTAAGTAAACACCGTATTTACATATCTGCCACTGTGCAGGAGAATCCGTATAGGTGTTCGAGTGTTCGAACCCTAATGCATGAGAAATGGTAAGTAAACGCCATATTTACATATTTGCCACTGTGCAGGAGAATCCGTATAGGTGTTCGAGTGTTCGAACCCTAATTCATGAGAAATGGTAAGTAAACGCCATATTTACATATCTGCCACTGTGCAGGAGAATCCGTATAGGTGTTCGAGTGTTCGAACCGTAATTCGTGAGAAATGGTAAGTAAGCGCCCTATTTACATATCTGCCACTGTGCTGGGGAATCCGTATAGGCGTTCGAGTGTTCGAATCGTAACGCGTGAGAAATGGTAAGTAAACGTAGTATTTACATATCTGCCACTGTGCAGGAGAATCCGTATAGGTGTTCGAGTGTTCGAACCCTAATGCATGAGAAATGGTAAGTAATAGCCGTATTTACATAACTGCCACTGTGCAGGAGAACCCGTATAGGTGTTCGAGTGTTCGAACCGTAATGCATGAGAAATGGTAACTAAACGCCGTATTTACATATCTGGCACTCTGCAGGAGAAACCGTATAGTTGTTCTACTGTTCGAACCGTAATGCGTGAGAAATGGTAAGTAAACGCCGTATTTACATGTCTGCCACTGTGCTAGAGAAACCGTATAGGTGTTCGAGTGTTCGAACCGTAATTCGTGAGAAATGGTAAGTAAACGCCCTATTACATATCTGCCACTATGCTGGGGAATCCGTATAGGTGTTCGAGTGTTCGAACCGTAACGCATGAGAAATGGTAAGTAAACGCCGTATTTTCATATCTGCCACAGGGCAGGTGAATCCGTATAGGTGTTCGAGTGTTCGAACCGTAATGCGTGAGAAATGGTAAGTAAACACCGTATTTACATATCAGGCACTGTGCAGGAGAATCCGTATAGGGGTTCGAGTGTTCGAACCGTAATGCTTGAGAAATGGTAAGGAAACGACGTATTTACATATCTGCCACTGTGCAGGAGAATCCGTATTGGTGTTCGAGTGTTCGAACCCTAGTGCATGAGAAATGGTAAGTAAACGCCGAATTTACATATCTGCCTCTGTGCAGGAGAATCCGTATAGGTGTTCGAGTGTTCGACCCGTAATGCGTGAGAAATGGTAAGTAAATGCCGTACTTACATATCTGCCACAGTGCAGGAGAATCCGTATAGGTGTTCGAGTGTTCGAACCGTAATGCTTGAGAAATGGTAAGTAAACACCGTATTTACATATCTGCCACTGTGCAGGAGAATCCGTATAGGTGTTCGAGTGTTCGAACCCTAATGCATGAGAAATGGTAAGTAAACGCCATATTTACATATTTGCCACTGTGCAGGAGAATCCGTATAGGTGTTCGAGTGTTCGAACCCTAATTCATGAGAAATGGTAAGTAAACGCCATATTTACATATCTGCCACTGTGCAGGAGAATCCGTATAGGTGTTCGAGTGTTCGAACCGTAATGCGTGAGAAATGGTAAGTGAACGCCGTATTTACATATCTGCCACTGTGCAGGAGAATCTGTATAGTTGTTCGAGTGTTCGAACCGTGATGCGTGAGAAATGGTAAGTAAACGCCGTATTTACATATCTGCCACAGTGCAGGAGAATCTGTATAGGTGTTGGAGTGTTCGAACCGTAATTCGTGAGAAACGGTAAGTAAACGCCCTATTTACATATCTGCCACTGTGCTGGGAAATCCGTATAGGTGTTCGACTATTCGACTCGTAACGCGTGAGAAATGGTAAGTAAATGCCGTATTTACACATCTGCAACTGTGCCGGTGAATTCGTATAGGTGTTGAGTGTTCGAACCGTAATGCGTGAGAAATGGTCAGTAAACGACGTATTTACATATCTGCCACTGTGCAGGAGAATCCGTATAGGTGTTCGAGTGTTCGAACCCTAACGCATGAGGAACGGTAAGTAAACGCCGTATTTACATATCTGCCACTGTGCAGGAGAATCCGTATAGGTGTTGGAGTGTTCGAACCGCAATTCGTGAGAAATGGTAAGTAAACGCCATATTTACATATCTGCCACGGTGCAGGGGAATCCGTATAAGTGTTCGGGTGTTCGAACCGTAATGCGTGAGAAATGGTAAGTAAACGCCGTATTTACGTATCTGCCACTGTGCAGGAGAATCCGTATGGGTGTTCGAGTGTTCGAACCGTAATGCCTGAGAAATGGTAAGTAAACGCCATATTTACATATCCGCCACTGTGCAGGAGAATCCGTATAGGTGTTCGAGTGTTCGAACCCTAATGCATGAGAAATGGTAAGTAAACGCCGTATTTACATATCTGCCACTGTGCAAGAGAATCCGTATAGGTGTTCGAGTGTTCGAACCCTAGTGCATGAGAAATGTTAAGTAAACGCCGTATTTACATATCTGCCACTGTGCTGGAGAATCCGTATAGGCGTTCTAGTGTGCGAACCCTAATGCATGAGAAATGGTAAGTAAACGCCGTATTTACAAATCCGCCACTGTGCAGGAGAATCCGCATAGGTGTTCGATTGTTCGAACCGTACTGCGTGAGAAATGGTAAGTAAACGCCATATTTACTTATCTGCCACTGTGCAGGAGAATCCGTATAGGTGTTCGAGTGTTCGAGCCGTAATCCGTGAGAAATGCTAAGTAAACGCCGTATCTACATATCTGCCACAGTGCAGGAGAATCCGTATAGGTGTTCGAGTGTTCGAACCGTAATGCTTGAGAAATGGTAAGTAAACGCCGTATTTACATATCTGCCACTGTGCAGGAGAATCCGTATAGGTGTTCGGGTGTTCAACCCGTAATGCATGAGAAATGGAAAGTAAACGCCGTATTTACATATCTGCCACTATACAGGAGAATCCGTATAGGTGTTCGAGTGTTCGAGCCGCAATGCGTGAGAAATGGTAAGTAAACGTTGTATTTACATATCTGCCACAGTGCAGGAGAATCCGTATAGGTGTTCGAGTGTTCGACCCGTAATGCATGAGAAATGGTAAAAAAACGCCATATTTACATATCTGCCACTATGCAGGGGAATCCGTATAGGTGTTCGAGTGCTCGAGCCGTAATGCGTGAGAAATGGTTAGTAAACGCCGTATTTACATATCTGCCACAGTGCAGAAGAATCCGTATAGGTGTTCGAGTGTTTCGAACCGTAATGCTTGAGAAATGGTAAGTAAACGCCGTATTTACATATCTGCCACTGTACAGGACAATCCGTATAGGTGTTCGAGTGTTCGAACCCTAATGCATGAGAAATGTTAAGTAAACGCCGTATTTACATATCTGTCACTGTGGAGGAGAATCCGTATAAGTGTTCGAGTGTTCGAACCGTAATGCATGAGAAATGGTAACTAAACGCCGTATTTACATATCTGCCACTATGCAGGAGAAACCGTATAGTTGTTCGAGTGTTCGAACCGTAAGGCATGAGAAATGGTAAGTAAACGCCGTATTTACATATCTGCCACTGTGCAGGAGAATCCGTATAGGTGTTCGAGCGTTCGAGCCCTAGTGCATGAGAAATGTTAAGTAAACGCCGTATTTACAAATCTGCCACTGTGCAGGAGAATCCGTATAGGTGTTCGAGTGTTCGAACCCTAATGCATGAGAAATGGTAAGTAAACGCCGTATTTACATATCTGCCACTGTGCAGGAGAATCCGTATAGGTGTTCGAGTGTTCGACCCGTAATGCGTGAGAAATGGTATGTAAACGCCGTATTTACATATCTGCCACATTGCAGGAGAATCCGTATAGGTGTTCGACGTGGTCGAAATGTAATGCTTGAGAAATTGGTAAGTAAACGCCGTATTTACATATCTGCCACTGTGCAGGAGAATCCGTATAGGTGTTCGAGTGTTCGAACCCTAATGCATGAGAAATGGTAAGTAATAGCCGTATTTACATAACTGCCACTGTGCAGGAGAACCCGTATAGGTGTTCGAGTGTTCGAACCGTAATGCATGAGAAATGGTAACTAAACGCCGTATTTACATATCTGGCACTCTGCAGGAGAAACCGTATAGTTGTTCTACTGTTCGAACCGTAATGCGTGAGAAATGGTAAGTAAACGCCGTATTTACATGTCTACTACTGTGCTGGAGAAACCGTAAAGGTGTTCGAGTGTTCGAACCGTAATTCGTGAGAAATGGTAAGTAAACGCCCTATTTACATATCTGCCACTGTGCTGGGGAATCGGTATAATTGTTCGAGTGTTCGAACCGTAACGCATGAGAAACGGTAAGTAAACGCCGTATTTTCATATCTGCCACAGGGCAGGTGAATCCGTATAGGTGTTCGAGTGTTCGAACCGTATTGCGTGAGAAATGGTAAGTAAACACCGTATTTACATATCAGGCACTGTGCAGGAGAATCCGTATAGGGGTTCGAGTGTTCGAACCGTAATGTTTGAGAAATGGTAAGGAAACGACATATTTACATATCTGCCACTGTGCAGGAGAATCCGTATTGGTGTTCGAGTGTTCGAACCCTAGTGCATGACAAATGGTAAGTAAACGCCGAATTTACATATCTGCCTCTGTGCAGGAGAATCCGTATAGGTGTTCGAGTGTTCGACCCGTAATGCGTGAGAAATGGTAAGTAAACGCCGTACTTACATATCTGCCATAGTGCAGGAGAATCCGTATAGGTGTTCGAGTGTTCGAACCGTAATGCCTTGAGAAATGGTAAGTAAACGCCGTATTCACATATCTGCCACTGTGCAGGAGAATCCGTATAGATGTTCGAGTGTTCGAACCCTAATGCATGAGAAATGGTAAGTAAACGCCATATTTACATATATGCCACTGTGCAGGAGAATCCGTATAGGTGTTCGAGTGTTCGAACCCTAATGCATGAGAAATGGTAAGTAAACGCCATATTTACATATCTGCCACTGTGCAGGAGAATCCGTATAGGTGTTCGAGTGTTCGAACCGTAATGCGTGAGAAATGGTAAGTGAACGCCGTATTTACATATCTGCCACCGCGCAGGAGAATTTGTATAGTTGTTCGAGTGTTCGAACTGTGATGCGGGGAGAAATGGTAAGTAAACGCCGTATTTACATATCTGCCACTGTGCAGGAGAATCTGTATAGGTGTTGGAGTGTTCGAACCGTAATTCGTGAGAAATGGTAAGTAAACGCCCTATTTACATATCTGCCACTGTGCTGGGGAATCCGTATAGGTGTTCGAGTGTTCGAATCGTAACGCGTGAGAAATGGTAAGTAAACGCCGTATTTACATATCTGCAACTGTGCTGGTGAATCCGTATAGGGTGTTCGAGTGTTCGAACCGTAATGCTGTGAGAAATGGTAAGTAAACACCGTATTTCCTATCTGCCACTGTGCAGGAGAATCCGTATAGTGGTTCGAGTGTTCGAACCGTAATGCGTGAGAAATGGTAAGTAAACGACGTATTTACATATCTGCCACTGTGTAGGAGAATCCGTATAGGTGTTCGAGTGTTCGAACCCCAACGCGTGAGAAATGGTAAGTAAACGCCGTATTTACATATCTGCCACTGTGCAGGAGAATCCGTATAGGTGTTCGATTGTTCGAACCCCTAATGCATGAGAAATGGTAAGTAAACGCCGTATTTACAAATCTGCCACTGTGCAGGAGAATCCGCATAGGTGTTCGATTGTTCGAACCGTACTGCGTGAGAAATGGTAAGTAAACGCCATATTTACATATCTGCCACTGTGGAGGAGAATCCGTATAGGTGTTCTGTTCGAGTGTTCGAGCCGTAATCCGCGAGAAATGCTAAGTAAACGCCGTATCTACATATCTGCCACAGTGCAGGAGAATCCATATAGGTGTTCGAGTGTTCGAACCGTAATGCTTGAGAAATGGTAAGTAAACGCCGTATTTACATTTCTGCCACTGTGCAGGAGAATCCGTATAGGTGTTCGAGTGTTCGAACCCTAATGCATGAGAAATGGTAAGTAATAGCCGTATTTACATAACTGCCACTGTGCAGGAGAACCCGTATAGGTGTTCGAGTGTTCGAACCGTAATGCATGAGAAATGGTAACTAAACGCCGTATTTACGTATCTGGCACTCTGCAGGAGAAACCGTATAGTTGTTCTACAGTTCGAACCGTAATGCGTGAGAAATGGTAACTAAACGCCGTATTTACATGTCTGCCACTGTGCTGGAGAAACCGTATAGGTGTTCGAGTGTTCGAACCGTAATTCGTGAGAAATGGTAAGTAAACGCCCTATTTACATATCTGCCACTGTGCCGGGGAATCCGTATAGGTGTTCGAGTGTTCGAACCGTAACGCATGAGAAATGGTAAGTAAACGCCGTATTTTCATATCTGCCACAGGGCAGGTGAATCCGTATAGGTGTTCGAGTGTTCGAACCGTAATGCGTGAGAAATGGTAAGTAAACACCGTATTTACATATCAGGCACTGTGCAGGAGAATCCGTATAGGGGTTCGAGTGTTCGAACCGTAATGCTTGAGAAATGGTAAGTAAACGACGTATTTACATATCTGCCACTGTGCAGGAGAATCCGTATTGGTGTTCGAGTGTTCGAACCCTAGTGCATGAGAAATGGTAAGTAAACGCCGTATTTACATATCTACCTCTGTGCAAGAGAATCCGTATAGGTGTTCGAGTGTTCGACCCGTAATGCGTGAGAAATGGTAAGTAAACGCCGCACTTACATGTCTGCCACAGTGTACGAGAATCCGTATACGTGTTCGAGTGTTCGAACCGTAATGCTTGAGAAATGATAAGTAAACGCCGTATTTACATATCTGCCACTGTGCAGGAGAATCCGTATAGGTGCTCGAGTGTTCGAACCCTAATGCATGAGAAATGGTAAGTAAACGCCATATTTACATATCTGCCACTGTGCAGGAGAATCCGTATAGGTGTTCGAGTGTTCGAACCCTAATACATGACAAATGGTAAGTAAACGCCATATTTACATATCTGCCACTGTGCAGGAGAATCCGTATAGGTGTTCGAGTGTTCGAACCGTAATGCGTGAGAAATGGTAAGTGAACGCCGTATTTACATATCTGCCACTGTGCAGGAGAATCTGTATAGTTGTTCGAGTGTTCGAACCGTGATGCGTGAGAAATGGTAAGTAAACGCCGTATTTACATATCTGCCACTGTGCAGGAGAATCTGTATAGGTGTTGGAGTGTTCGAACCGTAATTCGTGAGAAATGGTAAGTAAACGCCCTATTTACATATCTGCCACTGTGCTGGGGAATCCGTATAGGTGTTCGAGTGTTCGAATCGTAACGCGTGAGAAATGGTAAGTAAACGCCATATTTACATATCTGGCACTGTGCAGGAGAATCCGTATAGGTGTTCGAGTGTTCGAACCGTAATGCACGAGAAATGGTAAGTAATAGCCGCATTTACATAACTGCCACTGTGCAGGAGAACCCGTATAGGTGTTCGAGTGTTCGAACCGTAATGCATGAGAAATGGTAACTAAACGCCGTATTTACATATCTGGCACTCTGCAGGAGAAACCGTATAGTTGTTCTACTGTTCGAACCGTAATGCGTGAGAAATGGTAAGTAAACGCCGTATTTACATGTCTGCCACTGTGCTGGAGAAACCGTATAGGTGTTCGAGTGTTCGAACCGTAATTCGTGAGAAATGGTAAGTAAACGCCTTGTTTACATATCTGCCACTGTGCTGGGGAATCCGTATAGGTGTTCGAGTGTTCGAACCGTAACGCATGAGAAATGGTAAGTAAACGCCGTATTTTCATATCTGCCACAGGGTAGGTGAATCCGTATAGGTGTTCGAGTGTTCGAACCGTAATGCGTGAGAAATGGTAAGTAAACACCGTATTTACATATCAGGCACTGTGCAGGAGAATCCGTATAGGGGTTCGAGTGTTCGAACCGTAATGCCTGAGAAATGGTAAGTAAACGACGTATTTACATATCTGCCACTGTGCAGGAGAATCCGTATTGGTGTTCGAGTGTTCGAACCCTAGTGGCAGATATGAAAATACGGCGTTTACTTACCATTTCTCACGCATTAGGGTTCGAACACTCGAACACCTATACGGATTCTCCTGCACAGTGGCAGATATGTAAATACGGCATTTAATTACAATTTGTCACGCATTAGGGTTTGAACACTCGAACACCTATACGGATTCTCCTGCACAGTGGCAGATATGTAAATATAGCGTTGACCTATCATTTCTCACGCATTAGGGTTCGAACACTCGAACACCTATACGGTTTCCCCTGCACAGTGGCAGATATGTAAATACAGCGTTTACATACCATTTCTCACGCATTAGGGTTTGAACACTCGAACTTCTATACGGATTCTCCTACACAGTGGCAGATATGTAAATATAGCGTTTACTTACCATTTCTCACGCATTAGGGTTCGAAGACTCGAACACCTATGCGGATTCTCCTGCACAGTGGCAGATATGTAAATACGGCGTTTACTTACCATTTCTCACACAGCAGGCTTCGAACTCTCGAACACCTATTGGATTCTCCTGCACAGTGGCAGATATGTAAATACGGCGTTTACTTACCATTTCTCACGCAGCAGGCTTCGAACTCTCGAACACCTATTGGATTCTCCTGCACAGTGGCAGATATGTAAATACGGCATTTATTTACCATTTCTCACGCATTAGGGTTCGAACACTCGAACACCTATACGGATTCTCCTGCACAGTGGCAGAAATGTAAATACGGCGTTTACTTACCATTTCTCACGCGTTGGGGTTCGAAGACTCGAACACCTATACGGATTCTCCTGCACAGTGGCGAATATGTAAATACGGCATTTACTTACCATTTGTCACGCATTAGGGTTCGAACACTCGAACACCGATGCGGATTCTCCTGCACTGTGGCAGATATGTAAATACGACGTTTACTTACTATTTCTCACGCATTAGGGTTCGAACACTCGAACACCTATACGGATTCTCCTGCAGAGTGGTAGATATGTAAATATGGCGTTTACTTACC
The DNA here is from genome assembly GCA_036172215.1 of Camellia granthamiana. Taxonomy (NCBI): domain Eukaryota; kingdom Viridiplantae; phylum Streptophyta; class Magnoliopsida; order Ericales; family Theaceae; genus Camellia; species Camellia granthamiana. Next base: position 98,223 of record JAXFYN010000681.1, read on the forward strand.
ATTTCTCACGCATTAGGGTTCGAAGACTTGAACAACTATGCGGATTCTCCTGCACAGTGCCAGATATATGAATACGGCGTTTACTTACAATTTCTCACGCATTAGGGTTCGAACACTCGAACACCTATACGGATTCTCCTGCACAGTGGCAGATATGTAAATATGGCGTTTACTTACCATTTCTCACGCATTAGGGTTCGAAGGCTCGAACACCTATGCGGATTCTCCTGCACAGTGGCAGATATGTAAATACGGCGTTTACTTACCATTTCTCACGCATTAGGGTTCGAAGAGTGGAACACTTATACGGATTCTCCTGCAAAGCGGTAGATATGTAAGTACGGCGTTCACTTGCCATTTCACACGCATTAGGGTTCGAAGACTCAAACACCAATACGGATTCTCCTGCACAGTGGCAGATATGTAAATACGGCGTTTACTTACCATTTCCCACGCATTGGGGTTCGAAGACTCGAACACCTCCTGCACAGTGGCTGATATGTAAATACGGCGTTTACTTACCATTTCTCACGCATTAGGGTTTGAAGACTCGAACACCTATACGGAGTCTCCTGCACAGTGGCAGATATGTAAATACGGGGTTTGCTTACCATTTCTAACGCATTATGGTTCCAACACACGAACACCTATACGGATTCTCCGGCACAGTGGCAGATATGTAAATACGGCGTTTACTTACCATTTCTCACGCATTAGTGTTCGAACACTGGAACACCTATACAGATTCTCCTGCACAGTGGCAGATATGTAAATATGGCGTTTACTTACCATTTCTCACGCATTAGGGTTCGAAGCCTCGAACACCTATACGGATTCTCCTGCACAGTGGCAGATATGTAAATACGGGGTTTGCTTACCATTTCTCACGCATTATGGTTCCAACACGCGAACACCTATACGGATTCTCCTGCACAGTGGTAGATATGTAAATACGGCGTTCACCTACCATTTCTCACGCATTAGGGTTCGAACACTCGAACACCTATACGGATTCTCCTGCACAGTGGTAGATATGTAAATACGGCGTTTACTTACCATTTCTCACGCATTAGGGTTCCAAGAATCGAACACCTATACGGATTCTCCTGCACAGTGGCAAATATGTAAATACGGCATTTACTTACCATTTCTCACGCATTAGGGTTCGAACACTCGAACACCTATATGGATTCTCCTGCACAGTGGCAGATATGTAAATACGGCGTTTACTTACCATTTCTCACGCATTAGGGTTCGAACACCCGAACACCTATACGACTTCTCCTGCACAGTGGCAGATACGTAAATACGACGTTTACTTACCATTTCTCACGCATTAGGGTTCGAACACTCGAACACCTAAACGGATTCTCCTGCACAGTGGCAGATATGTAAATACGGCGTTTCCATACAATTTCTCACGCATTAGGGTTCGAACACTCGAACACCGATGCGGATTCCCCTGCACTGTGGCAGATATGTAAATACGCCGTTTACTTACTATTTCTCACGCATTAGGGTTCGAACACTCGAACACCTATACGGATTCTCCTGCAGAGTGGTAGATATGTAAATATGGCGTTTACTTACCATTTGTCACGCATTAGGGTTCGAAGAGTTGAACACCTATGCGGATTCTCCTGCACAGTGCCAGATATGTGAATACGGCGTTTACTTACAATTTCTCACGCATTAGGGTTCGAACACTCGAACACCTATACAGATTCTCCGGCACAGTGGCAGATATGTAACTCTGGCGTTTACTTACCATTTCTCACGCATTAGGGTTCGAAGACTCGAACACCTATGCGGATTCTCCTGCACAGTGGCAGATATGTAAATACGGCGTTTACTTACCATTTCTCACGCATTAGGGTTCGAAGAGTCGAACACTTATACGGATTCCCCTGCAAAGCGGTAGATATGTAAGTACGGCGTTCACTTGCCATTTCGCACGCATTAGGGTTCGAAGACTCGAACACCTATACGGATTCTCCTGCACAGTGGCAGATATGTAAATACGGCGTTTACTTACCATTTCCCACGCATTGGGGTTCGAAGACTCGAACACCTCCTGCACAGTGGCAGATATGTAAATACGGCGTTTACTTACCATTTCTCACGCATTAGGGTTTGAAGACTCGAACACCTATACGGAGTCTCCTGCACAGTGGCAGATATGTAAATACGGGGTTTGCTTACCATTTCTAACGCATTATGGTTCCAACACACGAACACCTATACGGATTCTCCGGCACAATGGCAGATATGTAAATACGGCGTTTACTTACCATTTCTCACGCATTAGGGTTCGAACACTGGAACACCTATACAGATTCTCCTGCACAGTGGCAGATATGTAAATATGGCGTTTACTTACCATTTCTCACGCATTAGGGTTCGAAGCCTCGAACACCTATACGGATTCTCCTCCACAGTGGCAGATATGTAAATACGGGGTTTGCTTACCATTTCTCACGCATTATGGTTCCAACACGCGAACACCTATACGGATTCTCCTGCACAGTGGTAGATATGTAAATACGGCGTTCACCTACCATTTCTCACGCATTAGGGTTCGAACACGCGAACACCAACACGGATTCTCCTGCACAGTGGCAGATATGTAAATACGGCGTTTACTTACCATTTCTCACGCATTAGGGTTCGAAGACTCGAACACCTACGCGGATTGTCCTGCACAGTGGCAGATATGTAAATATAGCGTTTACTTACCATTTCTCACGCATTAGGGTTCGAACACTCAAACACCTATACGGATTCTCCTGCATAGTGGCAGATATGTAAATACGGCGTTTACTTACAATTTCTCATGCATTAAGGTTCGAAGACTCGAACACCTAAACGGATTCCCCTGCACAGTGGTAGATATGTGAATACGGCGTTTACTTACCGTTTCTCACGCATTAGGGGTCGAACACTCGAACACCTATATGGATTCTCCTGCACAGTGGCAGATATGTAAATACGGCGTTTACTTACCATTTCTCACGCATTAGGGTTCCAGGAATCGAACACCTATACGGATTCTCCTGCACAGTGGCAAATATGTAAATACGGCGTTTACTTACCATTTCTCACGCATTAGGGTTCGAACACTCGAACACCTATATGGATTCTCCTGCACAGTGGCAGATATGTAAATACGCCGTTTACTTACCATTTCTCACGCATTAGGGTTCGAACACTCGAACACCTATACGAATTCTCCTGGACAGTGGCAGATATGTAAATACGACGTTTACTTACCATTTCTCACGCATTAGGGTTCGAACACTCGAACACCTATACGGATTCTCCTACACAGTGGCAGATATGTAAATACGGCGTTTCCATACCATTTCTCACGCATTAGGGTTCGAACACTCGAACACCTATACGGATTCTCCTGCAGAGTGGCAGATATGTAAATACGGCGTTTACTCACCATTTCTCATGCATTACGCTTCCAAGACTCGAACACCTATACGGACTCTCCTCCACAGTGGCAGATATGTAAACACGGCGTTTACTTACAATTTCTCATGCATACGGTTCGAAGACTCGAACACCTATACGGATTCTCCTGCACAGTGGCAGATATATAAATACGGCGTTTACTTACCACTTCTCACGCATTAGGGTTCGAACACTCGAACACCTATACGGATTCTCCTACACAGTGGCAGATATGTGAATATGGCGTTTACTTACGATTTCTCACGCATTAGGGTTCGAACACGCGAACACCTACACGGATTCTCCTGCACAGTGGCAGATATGTAAATGCGGCGTTTACTTACCATTTCTCACGCATTAGGGTTCGAAGACTCGAACACCTACGCGGATTGTCCTGCACAGTGGCAGATATGTAAATATAGCGTTTACTTACCATTTCTCACGCATCAGGGTTCGAACACTCGAACACCTATACGGATTCTCCTGCATAGTGGCAGATATGTAAATACGAAGTTTACTTACCATTTCTCACGCATTAGGGTTTGAAGACTCGAACACCAATACGGATTCTCCGGCACAGTGGCAGATATGTAAATACGGCGTTTACTTACCATTTCTCACGCATTAGGGTTCGAACACTGGAACACCTATACAGATTCTCCTGCACAGTGGCAGATATGTAAATATGGCGTTTACTTACCATTTCTCACGCATTAGGGTTCGAAGCCTCGAACACCTATACGGATTCTCCGGCACAGTGGCAGATATGTAAATACGGCGTTTGCTTACCATTTCTCAAGCATTATGGTTCCAACACGCGAACACCTATACGGATTCTCCTGCATAGTGGTAGATATGTAAATACGGCGTTCACCTACCATTTCTCACGCATTAGGGTTCGAACACTCGAACACCTATACGGATTCTCTTGCACAGTGGCAGATATGTAAATACGGCGTTTAGTTACCATTTCTCACGCATTAGGGTTCCAAGAATCGAACACCTATACGGATTCTCCTGCACAGTGGCAAATATGTAAATACGGCGTTTACTTACCATTTCTCATGCATTAGGGTTCGAACACTCGAACACCTATATGGATTCTCCTGCACAGTGGCAGATATGTAAATACGGCGTTTACTTACCATTTCTCACGCATTAGGGTTCGAACACTCGAACACCTATACGAATTCTCCTGCACAGTGGCAGATATGTAAATACGACGTTTACTTACCATTTCTCACGCATTAGGGTTCGAACACTCGAACACCTATACGGATTCTCTTGCACAGTGGCAGATATGTAAATACGGCGTTTACTTACCATTTCTCACGCATTAGGGTTCCAAGAATCGAACACCTATACGGATTCTCCTGCACAGTGGCAAATATGTAAATACGGCGTTTACTTACCATTTCTCATGCATTAGGGTTCGAACACTCGAACACCTATATGGATTCTCCTGCACAGTGGCAGATATGTAAATACGGCGTTTACTTACCATTTCTCACGCATTAGGGTTCGAACACTCGAACACCTATACGAATTCTCCTGGACAGTGGCAGATATGTAAATACGACGTTTACTTACCATTTCTCACGAATTAGGGTTCGAACACTCGAACACCTATACGGATTCTCCTGCACAGTGGCAGATATGTAAATACGGCGTTTCCATACCATTTCTCACGCATTAGGGTTCGAACACTCGAACACCTATACGGATTCTCCTGCAGAGTGGCAGATATGTAAATACGGCGTTTACTCACCATTTCTCCTGCATTATGCTTCCAAGACTCGAACACCTATACGGATTCTCCTCCACAGTGGCAGATATGTAAATACGGCGTTTACTTACGATTTCTCATGCATACGGTTCGAACACTCGAACACCTATACGGATTCTCCTGCACAGTGGCAGATATATAAATACGGCGTTTACTTACCACTTCTCACGCATTAGGGTTCGAACACTCGAACACCTATACGGATTCTCCTACACAGTGGCAGATATGTGAATATGGCGTTTACTTACGATTTCTCACGCATTAGGGTTCGAACACGCGAACACCTACACGGATTCTCCTGCACAGTGGCTGATATGTAAATGCGGCGTTTACTTACCATTTCTCACGCATTAGGGTTCGAAGACTCGAACACCTACGCGGATTGTCCTGCACAGTGGCAGATATGTAAATATAGCGTTTACTTACCATTTCTCACGCATTAGGGTTCGAACACTCGAACACCTATACGGATTCTCCTGCATAGTGGCAGATATGTAAATACGGAGTTTACTTACCATTTCTCACGCATTAGGGTTTGAAGACTCGAACACCTATACGGATTCTCCTGCGCAGTGGAGATATGTAAATACGGGGTTTGCTTACCATTTCTCACGCATTATGGTTCCAACACACGAACACCTGTACGGATTCTCCGGCACAGTGGCAGATATGTAAATACGGCGTTTACTTACCATTTCTCACGCATTAGGATTCGAACACTGGAACACCTATACAGATTCTCCTGCACAGTGGCAGATATGTAAATATGGCGTTTACTTACCATTTCTCACGCATTAGGGTTCGAAGCCTCGAACACCTATACGGATTCTCCGGCACAGTGGCAGATATGTAAATACGGCGTTTGCTTACCATTTCTCACGCATTATGGTTCCAACACTCGAACACCTATACGGATTCTCCTGCATAGTGGTAGATATGTAAATACGGCGTTCACCTACCATTTCTCACGCATTAGGGTTCGAACACTCGAACACCTATACGGATTCTCTTGCACAGTGGCAGATATGTAAATACGGCGTTTACTTACCATTTCTCACGCATTAGGGTTCCAAGAATCGAACACCTATACGGATTCTCCTGCACAGTGGCAAATATGTAAATACGGCGTTTACTTACCATTTCTCATGCATTAGGGTTCGAACACTCGAACACCTCTATGGATTCTCCTGCACAGTGGCAGATATGTAAATACGGCGTTTACTTACCATTTCTCACGCATTAGGGTTCGAACACTCGAACACCTATACGAATGCTCCTGGACAGTGGCAGATATGTAAATACGACGTTTACTTACCATTTCTCACGCATTAGGGTTCGAACACTCGAACACCTATACAGATTCTCCGGCACAGTGGCAGATATGTAAATACGGCGTTTGCTTACCATTTCTCACGCATTATGGTTCCAACACGCGAACACCTATACGGATTCTCCTGCATAGTGGTAGATATGTAAATACGGCGTTCACCTACCATTTCTCACGCATTAGGGTTCGAACACTCGAACACCTATACGGATTCTCTTGCACAGTGGCAGATATGTAAATACGGCGTTTACTTACCATTTCTCACGCATTAGGGTTCCAAGAATCGAACACCTATACGGATTCTCCTGCACAGTGGCAAATATGTAAATACGGCGTTTACTTACCATTTCTCATGCATTAGGGTTCGAACACTCGAACACCTATATGGATTCTCCTGCACAGTGGCAGATATGTAAATACGGCGTTTACTTACCATTTCTCACGCATTAGGGTTCGAACACTCGAACACCTATACGAATTCTCCTGGACAGTGGCAGATATGTAAATACGCCGTTTACTTACCATTTCTCACGCATTAGGGTTCGAACACTCGAACACCTATACGGATTCTCCTGCACAGTGGCAGATATGTAAATACGGCGTTTCCATACCATTTCTCACGCATTAGGGTTCGAACACTCGAACACCTATACGGATTCTCCTGCAGAGTGGCAGATATGTAAATACGGCGTTTACTCACCATTTCTCATGCATTACGCTTCCAAGACTCGAACACCTATACGGATTCTCCTCCACAGTGGCAGATATGTAAATACGGCGTTTACTTACGATTTCTCATGCATACGGTTCGAACACTCGAACACCTATACGGATTCTCCTGCACAGTGGCAGATATATAAATACGGCGTTTACTTACCACTTCTCACGCATTAGGGTTCGAACACTCGAACACCTATACGGATTCTCCTACACAGTGGCAGATATGTGAATATGGCGTTTACTTACGATTTCTCACGCATTAGGGTTCGAACACGCGAACACCTACACGGATTCTCCTGCACAGTGGCAGATATGTAAATGCGGCGTTTACTTACCATTTCTCACGCATTAGGGTTCGAAGACTCGAACACCTACGCGGATTGTCCTGCACAGTGGCAGATATGTAAATATAGCGTTTACTTACCATTTCTCACGCATTAGGGTTCGAACACTCGAACACCTATACGGATTCTCCTGCATAGTGGCAGATATGTAAATACGGCGTTTACTTACCATTTGTCACGCATTAGGGTTTGAAGACTCGAACACCTATACGGATTCTCCTGCGTAGTGGCAGATATGTAAATACGGGGTTTGCTTACCATTTCTCACGCATTATGGTTCCAACACACGAACACCTATACGGATTCTCCGGCACAGTGGCAGATATGTAAATACGGCGTTTACTTACCATTTCTCACGCATTAGGGTTCGAACACTGGAACATCTATACAGATTCTCCTGCACAGTGGCAGATATGTAAATATGGCGTTGACTTAGCATTTCTCACGCATTAGGGTTCGAAGCCTCGAACACCTATACGGATTCTTCGGCAGAGTGGCAGATATGTAAATACGGCGTTTGCTTACCATTTCTCACGCATTATGGTTCCAACACGCGAACACCTATACGGATTCTCCTACATAGTGGTAGATATGTAAATACGGCGTTCACCTACCATTTCTCACGCATTAGGCTTCGAACACTCGAACACCTATACGGATTCTCTTGCACAGTGGCAGATACGTAAATACGGCGTTTACTTACCATTTCTCACGCATTAGGGTTCCAAGAATCGAACACCTATACGGATTCTCCTGCACAGTGGCAAATATGTAAATACGGCGTTTACTTACCATTTCTCATGCATTAGGGTTCGAACACTCGAACACCTATATGGATTCTCCTGCACAGTGGCAGATATGTAAATACGGCGTTTACTTACCATTTCTCACGCATTAGGGTTCGAACACTCGAACACCTATACGAATTCTCCTGCACAGTGGCAGATATGTAAATACGACGTTTACTTACCATTTCTCACGCATTAGGGTTCGAACACTCGAACACCTATACGGATTCTCCGGCACAGTGGCAGATATGTAAATACGGCGTTTGCTTACCATTTCTCACGCATTATGGTTCCAACACGCGAACACCTATACGGATTCTCCTGCATAGTGGTAGATATGTAAATACGGCGTTCACCTACCATTTCTCATGCATTAGGGTTCGAACACTCGAACACCTATACGGATTCTCTTGCACAGTGGCAGATATGTAAATACGGCGTTTACTTACCATTTCTCACGCATTAGGGTTCCAAGAATCGAACACCTATACGGATTCTCCTGCACAGTGGCAAATATGTAAATACGGCGTTTACTTACCATTTCTCATGCATTAGGGTTCGAACACTCGAACACCTATATGGATTCTCCTGCACAGTGGCAGATATGTAAATACGACGTTTACTTACCATTTCTCACGCATTAGGGTTCGAACACTCGAACACCTATACGGATTCTCCTGCACAGTGGCAGATATGTAAATACGGCGTTTCCATACCATTTCTCACGCATTAGGGTTCGAACACTCGAACACCTATACGGATTCTCCTGCAGAGTGGCAGATATGTAAATACGGCGTTTACTCACCATTTCTCATGCATTACGCTTCCAAGACTCGAACACCTATACGGATTCTCCTCCACAGTGGCAGATATGTAAATACGGCGTTTACTTACCATTTCTCATGCATACGGTTCGAACACTCGAACACCTATACGGATTCTCCTACACAGTGGCAGATATGTGAATATGGCGTTTACTTACGATTTCTCACGCATTAGGGTTCGAACACGCGAACACCTACACGGATTCTCCTGCACAGTGGCAGATATGTAAATGCGGCGTTTACTTACCATTTCTCACGCATTAGGGTTCGAAGACTCGAACACCTACGCGGATTGTCCTGCACAGTGGCAGATATGTAAATATAGCGTTTACTTACCATTTCTCACGCATTAGGGTTCGAACACTCGAACACCTATACGGATTCTCCTGCATAGTGGCAGATATGTAAATACGGCGTTTACTTACCATTTCTCACGCATTAGGGTTTGAAGACTCGAACACCTATACGGATTCTCCTGCGTAGTGGCAGATATGTAAATACGGGGTTTGCTTACCATTTCTCACGCATTATGGTTCCAACACACGAACACCTATACGGATTCTCCGGCACAGTGGCAGATATGTAAATACGGCGTTTACTTACCATTTCTCACGCATTAGGGTTCGAACACTGGAACACCTATACAGATTCTCCTGCACAGTGGCAGATATGTAAATATGGCGTTTACTTACCATTTCTCACGCATTAGGGTTCGAAGCCTCGAACACCTATACGGATTCTCCAGCACAGTGGCAGATATGTAAATACGGCGTTTGCTTACCATTTCTCACGCATTATGGTTCCAACACGCGAACACCTATACGGATTCTCCTGCATAGTGGTAGATATGTAAATACGGCGTTCACCTACCATTTCTGACGCATTAGGGTTCGAACACTCGAACACCTATACGGATTCTCTTGCACAGTGGCAGATATGTAAATACGGCGTTTACTTACCATTTCTCACGCATTAGGGTTCCAAGAATCGAACACCTATACGGATTCCCCTGCACAGTGGCAAATATGTAAATACGGTGTTTACTTACCATTTCTCATGCATTAGGATTCGAACACTCGAACACCTATATGGATTCTCCTGCACAGTGGCAGATATGTAAATACGGCGTTTACTTACCATTTCTCACGCATTAGGGTTCGAACACTCGAACACCTATACGAATTCTCCTGCACAGTGGCAGATATGTAAATACGACGTTTACTTACCATTTCTCACGCATTAGGGTTCTAACACTCGAACACCTATACGGATTCTCCTGCACAGTGGCAGATATGTATATACGGCGTTTCCACACCATTTCTCACGCATTAGGGTTCGAACACTCGAACACCTATACGGATTCTCCTGCAGAGTGGCAGATATGTAAATACGGCGTTTACTTACCATTTCTCATGCATTACGCTTCCAAGACTCGAACACCTATACGGATTCTCCTCCACAGTGGCAGATATGTAAATACGGCGTTTACTTACCATTTCTCACGCATTAGGGTTCCAAGAATCGAACACCTATACGGATTCTCCTGCACAGTGGCAAATATGTAAATACGGCGTTTACTTACCATTTCTCATGCATTAGGGTTCGAACACTCGAACACCTATGTGGATTCTCCTGCACAGTGGCAGATATGTAAATACGGCGTTTACTTACCATTTCTCACGCATTAGGGTTCGAACACTCGAACACCTATACGAATTCTCCTGGACAGTGGCAGATACGTAAATACGACGTTTACTTACCATTTCTCACGCATTAGGGTTCGAACACTCGAACACCTATACGGATTCTCCTGCACAGTGGCAGATATGTAAATACGGCGTTTCCATACCATTTCTCACGCATTGGGGTTCGAACACTCGAACACCTATACGGATTCTCCTGGAGAGTGGCAGATATGTAAATACGGCGTTTACTCACCATTTCTCATGCATTACGCTTCCAAGACTCGAACACCTATACGGATTCTCCTCCACAGTGGCAGATATGTAAATACGGCGTTTACTTACGATTTCTCATGCATACGGTTCGAACACTCGAACACCTATACGGATTCTCCTGCACAGTGGCAGATATATAAATACGGCGTTTACTTACCACTTCTCACGCATTAGGGTTCGAACACTCGAACACCTATATGGATTCTCCTACACAGTGGCAGATATGTGAATATGGCGTTTACTTACGATTTCTCACGCATTAGGGTTCGAACACGCGAACACCTACACGGATTCTCCTGCACAGTGGCAGATATGTAAATGCGGCGTTTACTTACCATTTCTCACGCATTAGGGTTCGAAGACTCGAACACCTACGCGGATTGTCCTGCACAGTGGCAGATATGTAAATATAGCGTTTACTTACCATTTCTCACGCATTAGGGTTCGAACACTCGAACACCTATACGGATTCTCCTGCATAGTGGCAGATATGTAAATACGGCGTTTACTTACCATTTCTCACGCATTAGGGTTTGAAGACTCGAACACCTATACGGATTCTCCTGCGTAGTGGCAGATATGTAAATACGGGGTTTGCTTACCATTTCTCACGCATTATGGTTCCAACACACGAACACCTATATGGATTCTCCGGCACAGTGGCAGATATGTAAATACGGCGTTTACTTACCATTTCTCACGCATTAGGGTTCGAACACTGGAACATCTATACAGATTCTCCTGCACAGTGGCAGATATGTAAATATGGCGTTTACTTACCATTTCTCACGCATTAGGGATCGAAGCCTCGAACACCTATACGGATTCTCCGGCACAGTGGCAGATATGTAAATACGGCGTTTGCTTACCATTTCTCACGCATTATGGTTCCAACACGCGAACACCTATACGGATTCTCCTGCATAGTGGTAGATATGTAAATACGGCGTTCACCTACCATTTCTCACGCATTAGGGTTCGAACACTCGAACACCTTTACGGATTCTCTTGCACAGTGGCAGATATGTAAATACGGCGTTTACTTACCATTTCTCACGCATTAGGGTTCCAAGAATCGAACACCTATACGGATTCTCCTGCACAGTGGCAAATATGTAAATACGGCGTTTACTTACCATTTCTCATGCATTAGGGTTCGAACACTCGAACACCTATATGGATTCTCCTGCACAGTGGCAGATATGTAAATACGGTGTTTACTTACCATTTCTCACGCATTAGGGTTCGAACACTCGAACACCTATACGAATTCTCCTGTACAGTGGCAGATATGTAAATACGACGTTTACTTACCATTTCGCACGCATTAGGGTTCGAACACTCGAACACCTATACGGATTCTCCGGCACAGTGGCAGATATGTAAATACGGCGTTTGCTTACCATTTCTCACGCATTATGGTTCCAACACGCGAACACCTATACGGATTCTCCTGCATAGTGGTAGATATGTAAATACGGCGTTCACCTACCATTTCTCACGCATTAGGGTTCGAACACTCGAACACCTATACGGATTCTCTTGCACAGTGGCAGATATGTAAATACGGCGTTTACTTACCATTTCTCACGCATTAGGGTTCCAAGAATCGAACACCTATACGGATTCTCCTGCACAGTGGCAAATATGTAAATACGGTGTTTACTTACCATTTCTCATGCATTAGGATTCGAACACTCGAACACCTATATGGATTCTCCTGCACAGTGGCAGATATGTAAATACGGCGTTTACTTACCATTTCTCACGCATTAGGGTTCGAACACTCGAACACCTATACGAATTCTCCTGCACAGTGGCAGATATGTAAATACGACGTTTACTTACCATTTCTCACGCATTAGGGTTCTAACACTCGAACACCTATACGGATTCTCCTGCACAGTGGCAGATATGTATATACGGCGTTTCCACACCATTTCTCACGCATTAGGGTTCGAACACTCGAACACCTATACGGATTCTCCTGCAGAGTGGCAGATATGTAAATACGGCGTTTACTTACCATTTCTCATGCATTACGCTTCCAAGACTCGAACACCTATACGGATTCTCCTCCACAGTGGCAGATATGTAAATACGGCGTTTACTTACCATTTCTCACGCATTAGGGTTCCAAGAATCGAACACCTATACGGATTCTCCTGCACAGTGGCAAATATGTAAATACGGCGTTTACTTACCATTTCTCATGCATTAGGGTTCGAACACTCGAACACCTATATGGATTCTCCTGCACAGTGGCAGATATGTAAATACGGCGTTTACTTACCATTTCTCACGCATTAGGGTTCGAACACTCGAACACCTATACGAATTCTCCTGGACAGTGGCAGATACGTAAATACGACGTTTACTTACCATTTCTCACGCATTACGGTTCGAACACTCGAACACCTATACGGATTCTCCTGCACAGTGGCAGATATGTAAATACGGCGTTTCCATACCATTTCTCACGCATTGGGGTTCGAACACTCGAACACCTATACGGATTCTCCTGGAGAGTGGCAGATATGTAAATACGGCGTTTACTCACCATTTCTCATGCATTACGCTTCCAAGACTCGAACACCTATACGGATTCTCCTCCACAGTGGCAGATATGTAAATACGGCGTTTACTTACGATTTCTCATGCATACGGTTCGAACACTCGAACACCTATACGGATTCTCCTGCACAGTGGCAGATATATAAATACGGCGTTTACTTACCACTTCTCACGCATTAGGGTTCGAACACTCGAACACCTATATGGATTCTCCTACACAGTGGCAGATATGTGAATATGGCGTTTACTTACGATTTCTCACGCATTAGGGTTCGAACACGCGAACACCTACACGGATTCTCCTGCACAGTGGCAGATATGTAAATGCGGCGTTTACTTACCATTTCTCACGCATTAGGGTTCGAAGACTCGAACACCTACGCGGATTGTCCTGCACAGTGGCAGATATGTAAATATAGCGTTTACTTACCATTTCTCACGCATTAGGGTTCGAACACTCGAACACCTATACGGATTCTCCTGCATAGTGGCAGATATGTAAATACGGCGTTTACTTACCATTTCTCACGCATTAGGGTTTGAAGACTCGAACACCTATACGGATTCTCCTGCGTAGTGGCAGATATGTAAATACGGGGTTTGCTTACCATTTCTCACGCATTATGGTTCCAACACACGAACACCTATACGGATTCTCCGGCACAGTGGCAGATATGTAAATACGGCGTTTACTTACCATTTCTCACGCATTAGGGTTCGAACACTGGAACATCTATACAGATTCTCCTGCACAGTGGCAGATATGTAAATATGGCGTTTACTTACCATTTCTCACACATTAGGGTTCGAAGCCTCGAACACCTATACGGATTCTCCGGCACAGTGGCAGATATGTAAATACGGCGTTTGCTTACCATTTCTCACGCATTATGGTTCCAACACGCGAACACCTATACGGATTCTCCTGCATAGTGGTAGATATGTAAATACGGCGTTCACCTACCATTTCTCACGCATTAGGGTTCGAACACTCGAACACCTTTACGGATTCTCTTGCACAGTGGCAGATATGTAAATACGGCGTTTACTTACCATTTCTCACGCATTAGGGTTCCAAGAATCGAACACCTATACGGATTCTCCTGCACAGTGGCAAATATGTAAATACGGCGTTTACTTACCATTTCTCATGCATTAGGGTTCGAACACTCGAACACCTATATGGATTCTCCTGCACAGTGGCAGATATGTAAATACGGCGTTTACTTACCATTTCTCACGCATTAGGGTTCGAACACTCGAACACCTATACGAATTCTCCTGTACAGTGGCAGATATGTAAATACGACGTTTACTTACCATTTCGCACGCATTAGGGTTCGAACACTCGAACACCTATACGGATTCTCCGGCACAGTGGCAGATATGTAAATACGGCGTTTGCTTACCATTTCTCACGCATTATGGTTCCAACACGCGAACACCTATACGGATTCTCCTGCATAGTGGTAGATATGTAAATACGGCGTTCACCTACCATTTCTCACGCATTAGGGTTCGAACACTCGAACACCTATACGGATTCTCTTGCACAGTGGCAGATATGTAAATACGGCGTTTACTTACCATTTCTCACGCATTAGGGTTCCAAGAATCGAACACCTATACGGATTCTCCTGCACAGTGGCAAATATGTAAATACGGTGTTTACTTACCATTTCTCTTGCATTAGGATTCGAACACTCGAACACCTATATGGATTCTCCTGCACAGTGGCAGATATGTAAATACGGCGTTTACTTACCATTTCTCACGCATTAGGGTTCGAACACTCGAACACCTATACGAATTCTCCTGCACAGTGGCAGATATGTAAATACGACGTTTACTTACCATTTCTCACGCATTAGGGTTCTAACACTCGAACACCTATACGGATTCTCCTGCACAGTGGCAGATATGTATATACGGCGTTTCCACACCATTTCTCACGCATTAGGGTTCGAACACTCGAACACCTATACGGATTCTCCTGCAGAGTGGCAGATATGTAAATACGGCGTTTACTTACCATTTCTCATGCATTACGCTTCCAAGACTCGAACACCTATACGGATTCTCCTCCACAGTGGCAGATATGTAAATACGGCGTTTACTTACCATTTCTCACGCATTAGGGTTCCAAGAATCGAACACCTATACGGATTCTCCTGCACAGTGGCAAATATGTAAATACGGCGTTTACTTACCATTTCTCATGCATTAGGGTTCGAACACTCGAACACCTATATGGATTCTCCTGCACAGTGGCAGATATGTAAATACGGCGTTTACTTACCATTTCTCACGCATTAGGGTTCGAACACTCGAACACCTATACGAATTCTCCTGGACAGTGGCAGATACGTAAATACGACGTTTACTTACCATTTCTCACGCATTAGGGTTCGAACACTCGAACACCTATACGGATTCTCCTGCACAGTGGCAGATATGTAAATACGGCGTTTCCATACCATTTCTCACGCATTGGGGTTCGAACACTCGAACACCTATACGGATTCTCCTGGAGAGTGGCAGATATGTAAATACGGCGTTTACTCACCATTTCTCATGCATTACGCTTCCAAGACTCGAACACCTATACGGATTCTCCTCCACAGTGGCAGATATGTAAATACGGCGTTTACTTACGATTTCTCATGCATACGGTTCGAACACTCGAACACCTATACGGATTCTCCTGCACAGTGGCAGATATATAAATACGGCGTTTACTTACCACTTCTCACGCATTAGGGTTCGAACACGCGAACACCTATATGGATTCTCCTACACAGTGGCAGATATGTGAATATGGCGTTTACTTACGATTTCTCACGCATTAGGGTTCGAACACGCGAACACCTACACGGATTCTCCTGCACAGTGGCAGATATGTAAATGCGGCATTTACTTACCATTTCTCACGCATTAGGGTTCGAAGACTCGAACACCTACGCGGATTGTCCTGCACAGTGGCAGATATGTAAATATAGCGTTTACTTACCATTTCTCACGCATTAGGGTTCGAACACTCGAACACCTATACGGATTCTCCTGCATAGTGGCAGATATGTAAATACGGCGTTTACTTACCATTTCTCACGCATTAGGGTTTGAAGACTCGAACACCTATACGGATTCTCCTGCGTAGTGGCAGATATGTAAATACGGGGTTTGCTTACCATTTCTCACGCATTATGGTTCCAACACACGAACACCTATACGGATTCTCCGGCACAGTGGCAGATATGTAAATACGGCGTTTACTTACCATTTCTCACGCATTAGGGTTCGAACACTGGAACATCTATACAGATTCTCCTGCACAGTGGCAGATATGTAAATATGGCGTTTACTTACCATTTCTCACGCATTAGGGTTCGAAGCCTCGAACACCTATACGGATTCTCCGGCACAGTGGCAGATATGTAAATACGGCGTTTGCTTACTATTTCTCACGCATTATGGTTCCAACACGCGAACACCTATACGGATTCTCCTGCATAGTGGTAGATATGTAAATACGGCGTTCACCTACCATTTCTCACGCATT
This sequence comes from Camellia granthamiana, assembly GCA_036172215.1. NCBI lineage: Eukaryota > Viridiplantae > Streptophyta > Magnoliopsida > Ericales > Theaceae > Camellia > Camellia granthamiana. The sequence continues at coordinate 115,562 of JAXFYN010000681.1, forward strand.
AGGGTTCGAACACTCGAACACCTATACGGATTCTCTTGCACAGTGGCAGATATGTAAATACGGCGTTTACTTACCATTTCTCACGCATTAGGGTTCCAAGAATCGAACACCTATACGGATTCTCCTGCACAGTGGCAAATATGTAAATACGGCGTTTACTTACCATTTCTCATGCATTAGGGTTCGAACACTCGAACACCTATATGGATTCTCCTGCACAGTGGCAGATATGTAAATACGGCGTTTACTTACCATTTCTCACGCATTAGGGTTCGAACACTCGAACACCTATACGAATTCTCCTGTACAGTGGCAGATATGTAAATACGACGTTTACTTACCATTTCTCACGCATTAGGGTTCGAACACTCGAACACCTATACGGATTCTCCGGCACAGTGGCAGATATGTAAATACGGCGTTTGCTTACCATTTCTCACGCATTATGGTTCCAACACGCGAACACCTATACGGATTCTCCTGCATAGTGGTAGATATGTAAATACGGCGTTCACCTACCATTTCTCACGCATTAGGGTTCGAACACTCGAACACATATACGGATTCTCTTGCACAGTGGCAGATATGTAAATACGGCGTTTACTTACCATTTCTCACGCATTAGGGTTCCAAGAATCGAACACCTATACGGATTCTCCTGCACAGTGGCAAATATGTAAATACGGCGTTTACTTACCATTTCTCATGCATTAGGGTTCGAACACTCGAACACCTATATGGATTCTCCTGCACAGTGGCAGATATGTAAATACGGCGTTTACTTACCATTTCTCACGCATTAGGGTTCGAACACTCGAACACCTATACGAATTCTCCTGGACAGTGGCAGATATGTAAATACGACGTTTACTTACCATTTCTCACGCATTAGGGTTCGAACACTCGAACACCTATCGGATTCTCCTGCACAGTGGCAGATATGTAAATACGGCGTTTCCATACCATTTCTCACGCATTAGGGTTCGAACACTCGAACACCTATACGGATTCTCCTGCAGAGTGGCAGATATGTAAATACGGCGTTTACTCACCATTTCTCATGCATTACGCTTCCAAGACTCGAACACCTATACGGATTCTCCTCCACAGTGGCAGATATGTAAATACGGCGTTTACTTACCATTTCTCATGCATACGGTTAGAACACTCGAACACCTATACGGATTCTCCTACACAGTGGCAGATATGTGAATATGGCGTTTACTTACGATTTCTCACGCATTAGGGTTCGAACACGCGAACACCTACACGGATTCTCCTGCACAGTGGCAGATATGTAAATGCGGCGTTTACTTACCATTTCTCACGCATTAGGGTTCGAAGACTCGAACACCTACGCGGATTGTCCTGCACAGTGGCAGATATGTAAATATAGCGTTTACTTACCATTTCTCACGCATTAGGGTTCGAACACTCGAACACCTATATGGATTCTCCTGCACAGTGGCAGATATGTAAATACGGCGTTTACTTACCATTTCTCACGCATTAGGGTTCGAACACTCGAACACCTATACGAATTCTCCTGGACAGTGGCAGATATGTAAATACGACGTTTACTTACCATTTCTCACGCATTAGGGTTCGAACACTCGAACACCTATACGGATTCTCCTGCACAGTGGCAGATATGTAAATACGGCGTTTCCATACCATTTCTCACGCATTGGGGTTCGAACACTCGAACACCTATACGGATTCTCCTGGAGAGTGGCAGATATGTAAATACGGCGTTTACTCACCATTTCTCATGCATTACGCTTCCAAGACTCGAACACCTATACGGATTCTCCTCCACAGTGGCAGATATGTAAATACGGCGTTTACTTACGATTTCTCATGCATACGGTTCGAACACTCGAACACCTATACGGATTCTCCTGCACAGTGGCAGATATATAAATACGGCGTTTACTTACCACGTCTCACGCATTAGGGTTCGAACACTCGAACACCTATATGGATTCTCCTACACAGTGGCAGATATGTGAATATGGCGTTTACTTACGATTTCTCACGCATTAGGGTTCGAACACGCGAACACCTACACGGATTCTCCTGCACAGTGGCAGATATGTAAATGCGGCGTTTACTTACCATTTCTCACGCATTAGGGTTCGAAGACTCGAACACCTACGCGGATTGTCCTGCACAGTGGCAGATATGTAAATATAGCGTTTACTTACCATTTCTCACGCATTAGGGTTCGAACACTCGAACACCTATACGGATTCTCCTGCATAGTGGCAGATATATAAATACGGCGTTTACTTACCATTTCTCACGCATTAGGGTTTGAAGACTCGAACACCTATACGGATTCTCCTGCGTAGTGGCAGATATGTAAATACGGGGTTTGCTTACCATTTCTCACGCATTATGGTTCCAACACACGAACACCTATACGGATTCTCCGGCACAGTGGCAGATATGTAAATACGGCGTTTACTTACCATTTCTCACGCATTAGGGTTCGAACACTGGAACATCTATACAGATTCTCCTGCACAGTGGCAGATATGTAAATATGGCGTTTACTTACCATTTCTCACGCATTAGGGTTCGAAGCCTCGAACACCTATACGGATTCTCCGGCACAGTGGCAGATATGTAAATACGGCGTTTGCTTACCATTTCTCACGCATTATGGTTCCAACACGCGAACACCTATACGGATTCTCCTGCATAGTGGTAGATATGTAAATACGGCGTTCACCTACCATTTCTCACGCATTAGGCTTCGAACACTCGAACACCTATACGGATTCTCTTGCACAGTGGCAGATATGTAAATACGGCGTTTACTTACCATTTCTCACGCATTAGGGTTCCAAGAATTGAACACCTATACGGATTCTCCTGCACAGTGGCAAATATGTAAATACGGCGTTTACTTACCATTTCTCATGCATTAGGGTCGAACACTCGAACACCTATATGGATTCTCCTGCACAGTGGCAGATATGTAAATACGGCGTTTACTTACCATTTCTCACGCATTAGGGTTCGAACACTCGAACACCTATACGAATTCTCCTGCACAGTGGCAGATATGTAAATACGACGTTTACTTACCATTTCTCACGCATTAGGGTTCGAACACTCGAACACCTATACGGATTCTCCGGCACAGTGGCAGATATGTAAATACGGCGTTTGCTTACCATTTCTCACGCATTATGGTTCCAACATGCGAACACCTATACGGATTCTCCTGCATAGTGGTAGATATGTAAATACGGCGTTCACCTACCATTTCTCACGCATTAGGGTTCGAACACTCGAACACCTATACGGATTCTCTTGCACAGTGGCAGATATGTAAATACGGCGTTTACTTACCATTTCTCACGCATTAGGGTTCCAAGAATCGAACACCTATACGGATTCTCCTGCACAGTGGCAAATATGTAAATACGGCGTTTACTTACCATTTCTCATGCATTAGGGTTCGAACACTCGAACACCTATATGGATTCTCCTGCACAGTGGCAGATATGTAAATACGGCGTTTACTTACCATTTCTCACGCATTAGGGTTCGAACACTCGAACACCTATACGAATTCTCCTGGACAGTGGCAGATATGTAAATACGACGTTTACTTACCATTTCTCACGCATTAGGGTTCGAACACTCGAACACCTATACGGATTCTCCTGCACAGTGGCAGATATGTAAATACGGCGTTTCCATACCATTTCTCACGCGTTAGGGTTCGAACACTCGAACACCTATACGGATTCTCCTGCAGAGTGGCAGATATGTAAATACGGCGTTTACTCACCATTTCTCATGCATTACGCTTCCAAGACTCGAACACCTATACGGATTCTCCTCCACAGTGGCAGATATGTAAATACGGCGTTTACTTACCATTTCTCATGCATACGGTTCGAACACTCGAACACCTAGACGGATTCTCCTACACAGTGGCAGATATGTGAATATGGCGTTTACTTACGATTTCTCACGCATTAGGGTTCGAACACGCGAACACCTACACGGATTCTCCTGCACTGTGGCAGATATGTAAATGCGGCGTTTACTTACCATTTCTCACGCATTAGGGTTCGAAGACTCGAACACCTACGCGGATTGTCCTGCACAGTGGCAGATATGTAAATATAGCGTTTACTTACCATTTCTCACGCATTAGGGTTCGAACACTCGAACACCTATACGGATTCTCCTGCATAGTGGCAGATATGTAAATACGGCGTTTACTTACCATTTCTCACGCATTAGGGTTTGAAGACTCGAACACCTATACGGATTCTCCTGCGTAGTGGCAGATATGTAAATACGGGGTTTGCTTACCATTTCTCACGCATTATGGTTCCAACACACGAACACCTATACGGATTCTCCGGCACAGTGGCAGATATGTAAATACGGCGTTTACTTACCATTTCTCACGCATTAGGGTTCGAACACTGGAACACCTATACAGATTCTCCTGCACAGTGGCAGATATGTAAATATGGCGTTTACTTATCATTTCTCACGCATTAGGCTTCGAACACTCGAACACCTATACGGATTCTCTTGCACAGTGGCAGATATGTAAATACGGCGTTTACTTACCATTTCTCACGCATTAGGGTTCCAAGAATCGAACACCTATACGGATTCTCCTGCACAGTGGCAAATATGTAAATACGGCGTTTACTTACCATTTCTCATGCATTAGGGTTCGAACACTCGAACACCTATATGGATTCTCCTGCACAGTGGCAGATATGTAAATACGGCGTTTACTTACCATTTCTCACGCATTAGGGTTCGAACACTCGAACACCTATACGAATTCTCCTGCACAGTGGCAGATATGTAAATACGGCGTTTACTCACCATTTCTCATGCATTAGGATTCGAACACTCGAACACCTATATGGATTCTCCTGCACAGTGGCAGATATGTAAATACGGCGTTTACTTACCATTTCTCACGCATTAGGGTTCGAACACTCGAACACCTATACGAATTCTCCTGCACAGTGGCAGATATGTAAATACGACGTTTACTTACCATTTCTCACGCATTAGGGTTCTAACACTCGAACACCTATACGGATTCTCCTGCACAGTGGCAGATATGTATATACGGCGTTTCCATACCATTTCTCACGCATTAGGGTTCGAACACTCGAACACCTATACGGATTCTCCTGCAGAGTGGCAGATATGTAAATACGGCGTTTACTTACCATTTCTCATGCATTACGCTTCCAAGACTCGAACACCTATACGGATTCTCCTCCACAGTGGCAGATATGTAAATACGGCGTTTACTTACCATTTCTCACGCATTAGGGTTCCAAGAATCGAACACCTATACGGATTCTCCTGCACAGCGGCAAATATGTAAATACGGCGTTTACTTACCATTTCTCATGCATTAGGGTTCGAACACTCGAACACCTATATGGATTCTCCTGCGTAGTGGCAGATATGTAAATACGGGGTTTGCTTACCATTTCTCACGCATTATGGTTCCAACACACGAACACCTATACGGATTCTCCGGCACAGTGGCAGATATGTAAATACGGCGTTTACTTACCATTTCTCACGCATTAGGGTTCGAACACTGGAACACCTATACAGATTCTCCTGCACAGTGGCAGATATGTAAATATGGCGTTTACTTACCATTTCTCACGCATTAGGGTTCGAAGCCTCGAACACCTATACGGATTCTCCGGCACAGTGGCAGATATGTAAATACGGCGTTTGCCTACCATTTCTCACGCATTAGGCTTCGAACACTCGAACACCTATACGGATTCTCTTGCACAGTGGCAGATATGTAAATACGGCGTTTACTTACCATTTCTCACGCATTAGGGTTCCGAGAATCGAACACCTATACGGATTCTCCTGCACAGTGGCAAATATGTAAATACGACGTTTACTTACCATTTCTCATGCATTAGGGTTCGAACACTCGAACACCTATATGGATTCTCCTGCACAGTGGCAGATATGTAAATACGGCGTTTACTTACCATTTCTCACGCATTAGGGTTCGAACACTCGAACACCTATACGAATTCTCCTGCACAGTGGCAGATATGTAAATACGACGTTTACTTACCATTTCTCACGCATTAGGGTTCTAACACTCGAACACCTATACGGATTCTCCTGCACAGTGGCAGATATGTATATACGGCGTTTCCATACCATTTCTCACGCATTAGGGTTCGAACACTCGAACACCTATACGGATTCTCCTGCAGAGTGGCAGATATGTAAATATGGCGTTTACTTACCATTTCTCATGCATTACGCTTCCAAGACTCGAACACCTATACGGATTCTCCTCCACAGTGGCAGATATGTAAATACGGCGTTTACTTACGATTTCTCATGCATACGGTTCGAACACTCGAACACCTATACGGATTCTCCTGCACAGTGGTAGATATATAAATACGGCGTTTACTAACCACTTCTCACGCATTAGGGTTCGAACACTCGAACACCTATACGGATTCTCCTACACAATGGCAGATATGTGAATATGGCGTTTACTTACGATTTCTCACGCATTAGGGTTCGAACACGCGAACACCTACACGGATTCTCCTGCACAGTGGCAGATATGTAAATACGGCGTTTACTTACCATTTCTCACGCATTAGGGTTCGAAGACACGAACACCTACGCGGATTGTCCTGCACAGTGGCAGATATGTAAATATAGCGTTTACTTACCATTTCTCACGCATTAGGGTTCGAACACTCGAACACCTATACGGATTCTCCTGCATAGTGGCAGATATGTAAATACGGAGTTTACTTACCTTTTCTCACGCATTAGGGTTTGAAGACTCGAACACCTATACGGATTCTCCTGCGCAGTGGCAGATATGTAAATACGGGGTTTGCTTACCATTTCTCACGCATTATGGTTCCAACACACGAACACCTATACGGATTCTCGGGCACAGTGGCAGATATGTAAATACGGCGTTTACTTACCATTTCTCACGCATTAGGGTTCGAACACTGGAACACCTATACAGATTCTCCTGCACAGTGGCAGATATGTAAATATGGCGTTTACTTACCATTTCTCACGCATTAGGGTTCGAAGCCTCGAACACCTATACGGATTCTCCGGCACAGTGGCAGATATGTAAATACGGCGTTTGCTTACCATTTCTCACGCATTATGGTTCCAACACGCGAACACCTATACGGATTCTCCTGCATAGTGGTAGATATGTAAATACGGCGTTCACCTACCATTTCTCACGCATTAGGGTTCGAACACTCGAACACCTATACGGATTCTCTTGCACAGTGGCAGATATGTAAATACGGCGTTTACTTACCATTTCTCACGCATTAGGGTTCCAAGAATCGAACACCTATACGGATTCTCCTGCACAGTGGCAAATATGTAAATACGTCGTTTACTTACCATTTCTCATGCATTAGGGTTCGAACACTCGAACACCTATATGGATTCTCCTGCACAGTGGCAGATATGTAAATACGGCGTTTACTTACCATTTCTCACGCATTAGGGTTCGAACACTCGAACACCTATACGAATTCTCCTGGACAGTGGCAGATATGTAAATACGACGTTTACTTACCATTTCTCACGCATTAGGGTTCGAACACTCGAACACCTATACGGATTCTCCTGCACAGTGGCAGATATGTAAATACGGCGTTTCCATACCATTTCTCACGCATTAGGGTTCGAACACTCGAACACCTATACGGATTCTCCTGCAGAGTGGCAGATATGTAAATACGGCGTTTACTTACCATTTCTCATGCATTACGCTTCCAAGACTCGAACACCTATACGGATTCTCCTCCACAGTGGCAGATATGTAAATACGGCGTTTACTTACGATTTCTCATGCATACGGTTCGAACACTCGAACACCTATACGGATTCTCCTGCACAGTGGCAGATATATAAATACGGCGTTTACTTACCACTTCTCACGCATTAGGGTTCGAACACTCGAACACCTATACGGATTCTCCTACACAGTGGCAGATATGTGAATATGGCGTTTACTTACGATTTCTCACGCATTAGGGTTCGAACACGCGAACACCTACACGGATTCTCCTGCACAGTGGCAGATATGTAAATGCGGCGTTTACTTACCATTTCTCACGCATTAGGGTTCGAAGACTCGAACACCTACGCGGATTGTCCTGCACAGTGGCAGATATGTAAATATAGCGTTTACTTACCATTTCTCACGCATTAGGTTTCGAACACTCGAACACCTATACGGATTCTCCTGCATAGTGGCAGATATGTAAATACGGCGTTTACTTACCATTTCTCACGCATTAGGGTTTGAAGACTCGAACACCTATACGGATTCTCCTGCGTAGTGGCAGATATGTAAATACGGGGTTTGCTTACCATTTCTCACGCATTATGGTTCCAACACACGAACACCTATACGGATTCTCCGGCACAGTGGCAGATATGTAAATACGGCGTTTACTTACCATTTCTCACGCATTAGGGTTCGAACACTGGAACATCTATACAGATTCTCCTGCACAGTGGCAGATATGTAAATATGGCGTTTACTTACCATTTCTCACGCATTAGGGTTCGAAGCCTCGAACACCTATACGGATTCTCCGGCACAGTGGCAGATATGTAAATACGGCGTTTGCTTACCATTTCTCACGCATTATGGTTCCAACACGCTTACACCTATACGGATTCTCCTGCACAGTGGCAAATATGTAAATACGGCGTTTACTTACCATTTCTCATGCATTAGGGTTCGAACACTCGAACACCTATATGGATTCTCCTGCACAGTGGCAGATATGTAAATACGGCGTTTACTTACCATTTCTCACGCATTAGGGTTCGAACACTCGAACACCTATACGAATTCTCCTGCACAGTGGCAGATATGTAAATACGACGTTTACTTACCATTTCTCACGCATTAGGGTTCGAACACTCGAACACCTATACGGATTCTCCGGCACAGTGGCAGATATGTAAATACGGCGTTTGCTTACCATTTCTCACGCATTATGGTTCCAACACGCGAACACCAATACGGATTCTCCTGCATAGTGGTAGATATGTAAATACGGCGTTCACCTACCATTTCTCACGCATTAGGGTTCGAACACTCGAACACCTATACGGATTCTCTTGCACAGTGGCAGATATGTAAATACGGCGTTTACTTACCATTTCTCACGCATTAGGGTTCCAAGAATCGAACACCTATACGGATTCTCCTGCACAGTGGCAAATATGTAAATACGGCGTTTACTTACCATTTCTCATGCATTAAGGTTCGAACACTCGAACACCTATATGGATTCTCCTGCACAGTGGCAGATATGTAAATACGGCGTTTACTTACCATTTCTCACGCATTAGGGTTCGAACACTCGAACACCTATACGAATTCTCCTGGACTGTGGCAGATATGTAAATACGACGTTTACTTACCATTTCTCACGCATTAGGGTTCGAACACTCGAACACCTATACGGATTCTCCTGCACAGTGGCAGATATGTAAATACGGCGTTTCCATACCATTTCTCACGCATTAGGGTTCGAACACTCGAACACCTATACGGATTCTCCTGCAGAGTGGCAGATATGTAAATACGGCGTTTACTCACCATTTCTCATGCATTACGCTTCCAAGACTCGAACACCTATACGGATTCTCCTCCACAGTGGCAGATATGTAAATACAGCGTTTACTTACGATTTCTCATGCATACGGTTCGAACACTCGAACACCTATACGGATTCTCCTGCACAGTGGCAGATATATAAATACGGCGTTTACTTACCACTTCTCACGCATTAGGGTTCGAACACTCGAACACCTATACGGATTCTCCTACACAGTGGCAGATATGTGAATATGGCGTTTACTTACGATTTCTCACGCATTAGGGTTCGAACACGCGAACACCTACACGGATTCTCCTGCACAGTGGCAGATATGTAAATGCGGCGTTTACTTACCATTTCTCACGCATTAGGGTTCGAAGACTCGAACACCTACGCGGATTATCCTGCACAGTGGCAGATATGTAAATATAGCGTTTACTTACCATTTCTCACGCATTAGGGTTCGAACACTCGAACACCTATACGGATTCTCCTGCATAGTGGCAGATATGTAAATACGGCGTTTACTTACCATTTCTCACGCATTAGGGTTTGAAGACTCGAACACCTATACGGATTCTCCTGCGTAGTGGCAGATATGTAAATACGGGGTTTGCTTACCATTTCTCACGCATTATGGTTCCAACACACGAACACCTATACGGATTCTCCGGCACAGTGGCAGATATGTAAATACGGCGTTTACTTACCATTTCTCACGCATTAGGGTTCGAACACTGGAACATCTATACAGATTCTCCTGCACAGTGGCAGATATGTAAATATGGCGTTTACTTACCATTTCTCACGCATTAGGGTTCGAAGCCTCGAACACCTATACGGATTCTCCGGCACAGTGGCAGATATGTAAATACGGCGTTTGCTTACCATTTCTCACGCATTATGGTTCCAACACGCTTACACCTATACGGATTCTCCTGCACAGTGGCAAATATGTAAATACGGCGTTTACTTACCATTTCTCATGCATTAGGGTTCGAACACTCGAACACCTATATGGATTCTCCTGCACAGTGGCAGATATGTAAATACGGCGTTTACTTACCATTTCTCACGCATTAGGGTTCGAACACTCGAACACCTATACGAATTCTCCTGCACAGTGGCAGATATGTAAATACGACGTTTACTTACCATTTCTCACGCATTAGGGTTCGAACACTCGAACACCTATACGGATTCTCCGGCACAGTGGCAGATATGTAAATACGGCGTTTGCTTACCATTTCTCACGCATTATGGTTCCAACACGCGAACACCAATACGGATTCTCCTGCATAGTGGTAGATATGTAAATACGGCGTTCACCTACCATTTCTCACGCATTAGGGTTCGAACACTCGAACACCTATACGGATTCTCTTGCACAGTGGCAGATATGTAAATACGGCGTTTACTTACCATTTCTCACGCATTAGGGTTCCAAGAATCGAACACCTATACGGATTCTCCTGCACAGTGGCAAATATGTAAATACGGCGTTTACTTACCATTTCTCATGCATTAAGGTTCGAACACTCGAACACCTATATGGATTCTCCTGCACAGTGGCAGATATGTAAATACGGCGTTTACTTACCATTTCTCACGCATTAGGGTTCGAACACTCGAACACCTATACGAATTCTCCTGGACTGTGGCAGATATGTAAATACGACGTTTACTTACCATTTCTCACGCATTAGGGTTCGAACACTCGAACACCTATACGGATTCTCCTGCACAGTGGCAGATATGTAAATACGGCGTTTCCATACCATTTCTCACGCATTAGGGTTCGAACACTCGAACACCTATACGGATTCTCCTGCAGAGTGGCAGATATGTAAATACGGCGTTTACTCACCATTTCTCATGCATTACGCTTCCAAGACTCGAACACCTATACGGATTCTCCTCCACAGTGGCAGATATGTAAATACGGCGTTTACTTACGATTTCTCATGCATACGGTTCGAACACTCGAACACCTATACGGATTCTCCTGCACAGTGGCAGATATATAAATACGGCGTTTACTTACCACTTCTCACGCATTAGGGTTCGAACACTCGAACACCTATACGGATTCTCCTACACAGTGGCAGATATGTGAATATGGCGTTTACTTACGATTTCTCACGCATTAGGGTTCGAACACGCGAACACCTACACGGATTCTCCTGCACAGTGGCAGATATGTAAATGCGGCGTTTACTTACCATTTCTCACGCATTAGGGTTCGAAGACTCGAACACCTACGCGGATTATCCTGCACAGTGGCAGATATGTAAATATAGCGTTTACTTACCATTTCTCACGCATTAGGGTTCGAACACTCGAACACCTATACGGATTCTCCTGCATAGTGGCAGATATGTAAATACGGCGTTTACTTACCATTTCTCACGCATTAGGGTTTGAAGACTCGAACACCTATACGGATTCTCCTGCGTAGTGGCAGATATGTAAATACGGGGTTTGCTTACCATTTCTCACGCATTATGGTTCCAACACACGAACACCTATACGGATTCTCCGGCACAGTGGCAGATATGTAAATACGGCGTTTACTTACCATTTCTCACGCATTAGGGTTCGAACACTGGAACATCTATACAGATTCTCCTGCACAGTGGCAGATATGTAAATATGGCGTTTACTTACCATTTCTCACGCATTAGGGTTCGAAGCCTCGAACACCTATACGGATTCTCCGGCACAGTGGCAGATATGTAAATACGGCGTTTGCTTACCATTTCTCACGCATTATGGTTCCAACACGCGAACACCTATACGGATTCTCCTGCATAGTGGTAGATATGTAAATACGGCGTTCACCTACCATTTCTCACGCATTAGGGTTCGAACACTCGAACACCTATACGGATTCTCTTGCACAGTGGCAGATATGTAAATACGGCGTTTACTTACCATTTCTCACGCATTAGGGTTCCAAGAATCGAACACCTATACGGATTCTCCTGCACAGTGGCAAATATGTAAATACGGCGTTTACTTACCATTTCTCATGCATTAGGGTTCGAACACTCGAACACCTATATGGATTCTCCTGCACAGTGGCAGATATGCAAATACGGCGTTTACTTACCATTTCTCACGCATTAGGGTTCGAACACTCGAACACCTATACGAATTCTCCTGGACTGTGGCAGATATGTAAATACGACGTTTACTTACCATTTCTCACGCATTAGGGTTCGAACACTCGAACACCTATACGGATTCTCCTGCACAGTGGCAGATATGTAAATACGGCGTTTCCATACCATTTCTCACGCATTAGGGTTCGAACACTCGAACACCTATACGGATTCTCCTGCAGAGTGGCAGATATGTAAATACGGCGTTTACTCACCATTTCTCATGCATTACGCTTCCAAGACTCGAACACCTATACGGATTCTCCTCCACAGTGGCAGATATGTAAATACGGCGTTTACTTACGATTTCTCATGCATACGGTTCGAACACTCGAACACCTATACGGATTCTCCTGCACAGTGGCAGATATATAAATACGGCGTTTACTTACCACTTCTCACGCATTAGGGTTCGAACACTCGAACACCTATACGGATTCTCCTACACAGTGGCAGATATGTGAATATGGCGTTTACTTACGATTTCTCACGCATTAGGGTTCGAACACGCGAACACCTACACGGATTCTCCTGCACAGTGGCAGATATGTAAATGCGGCGTTTACTTACCATTTCTCACGCATTAGGGTTCGAAGACTCGAACACCTACGCGGATTATCCTGCACAGTGGCAGATATGTAAATATAGCGTTTACTTACCATTTCTCACGCATTAGGGTTCGAACACTCGAACACCTATACGGATTCTCCTGCATAGTGGCAGATATGTAAATACGGCGTTTACTTACCATTTCTCACGCATTAGGGTTTGAAGACTCGAACACCTATACGGATTCTCCTGCGTAGTGGCAGATATGTAAATACGGGGTTTGCTTACCATTTCTCACGCATTAGGGTTCGAACACTCGAACACCTATACGGATTCTCCTGCATAGTGGCAGATATGTAAATACGGCGTTTACTTACCATTTCTCACGCATTAGGGTTTGAAGACTCGAACACCTATACGGATTCTCCTGCGTAGTGGCAGATATGTAAATACGGGGTTTGCTTACCATTTCTCACGCATTATGGTTCCAACACACGAACACCTATACGGATTCTCCGGCACAGTGGCAGATATGTAAATACGGCGTTTACTTACCATTTCTCACGCATTAGGGTTCGAACACTGGAACATCTATACAGATTCTCCTGCACAGTGGCAGATATGTAAATATGGCGTTTACTTACCATTTCTCACGCATTAGGGTTCGAAGCCTCGAACACCTATACGGATTCTCCGGCACAGTGGCAGATATGTAAATACGGCGTTTGCTTACCATTTCTCACGCATTATGGTTCCAACACGCGAACACCTATACGGATTCTCCTGCATAGTGGTAGATATGTAAATACGGCGTTCACCTACCATTTCTCACGCATTAGGGTTCGAACACTCGAACACCTATACGGATTCTCTTGCACAGTGGCAGATATGTAAATACGGCGTTTACTTACCATTTCTCACGCATTAGGGTTCCAAGAATCGAACACCTATACGGATTCTCCTGCACAGTGGCAAATATGTAAATACGGCGTTTACTTACCATTTCTCATGCATTAGGGTTCGAACACTCGAACACCTATATGGATTCTCCTGCACAGTGGCAGATATGCAAATACGGCGTTTACTTACCATTTCTCACGCATTAGGGTTCGAACACGCGAACACTTACACGGATTCTCCTGCACAGTGGCAGATATGTAAATGCGGCGTTTACTTACCATTTCTCACGCATTAGGGTTCGAAGACTCGAACACCTACGCGGATTGTCCTGCACAGTGGCAGATATGTAAATATAGCGTTTACTTTCCATTTCTCACGCATTAGGGTTCGAACACTCGAACACCTATACGGATTCTCCTGCATAGTGGCAGATATGTAAATACGGCGTTTACTTACCATTTCTCACGCATTAGGGTTTGAAGACTCGAACACCTATACGGATTCTCCTGCGTAGTGGCAGATATGTAAATACGGGGTTTGCTTACCATTTCTCACGCATTATGTTTCCAACACACGAACACCTATACGGATTCTCCGGCACAGTGGCAGATATGTAAATACGGCGTTTACTTACCATTTCTCACGCATTAGGGTTCGAACACTGGAACATCTATACAGATTCTCCTGCACAGTGGCAGATATGTAAATATGGCGTTTACTTACCATTTCTCACGCATTAGGGTTCGAAGCCTCGAACACCTATACGGATTCTCCGGCACAGTGGCAGATATGTAAATACGGCGTTTGCTTACCATTTCTCACGCATTATGGTTCCAACACGCGAACACCTATACGGATTCTCCTGCATAGTGGTAGATATGTAAATACGGCGTTCACCTACCATTTCTCACGCATTAGGCTTCGAACACTCGAACACCTATACGGATTCTCTTGCACAGTGGCAGATCTGTAAATACGGCGTTTACTTACCATTTCTCACGCATTAGGGTTCCAAGAATCGAACACCTATACGGATTCTCCTGCACAGTGGCAAATATGTAAATACGGCGTTTACTTACCATTTCTCATGCATTAGGGTTCGAACACTCGAACACCTATATGGATTCTCCTGCACAGTGGCAGATATGTAAATACGGCGTTTACTTACCATTTCTCACGCATTAGGGTTCGAACACTCGAACACCTATACGAATTCTCCTGGACTGTGGCAGATATGTAAATACGACGTTTACTTACCATTTCTCACGCATTAGGGTTCGAACACTCGAACACCTATACGGATTCTCCTGCACAGTGGCAGATATGTAAATACGGCGTTTCCATACCATTTCTCACGCATTAGGGTTCGAACACTGGAACACCTATACGGATTCTCCTGCAGAGTGGCAGATATGTAAATACGGCGTTTACTCACCATTTCTCATGCATTACGCTTCCAAGACTCGAACACCTATACGGATTCTCCTCCACAGTGGCAGATATGTAAATACGGCGTTTACTTACGATTTCTCATGCATACGGTTCGAACACTCGAACACCTATACGGATTCTCCTGCACAGTGGCAGATATATAAATACGGCGTTTACTTACCACTTCTCACGCATTAGGGTTCGAACACTCGAACACCTATACGGATTCTCCTACACAGTGGCAGATATGTGAATATGGCGTTTACTTACGATTTCTCACGCATTAGGGTTCGAACACGCGAACACCTACACGGATTCTCCTGCACAGTGGCAGAGATGTAAATGCGGCGTTTACTTACCATTTCTCACGCATTAGGGTTCGAAGACTCGAACACCTACGCGGATTGTCCTGCACAGTGGCAGATATGTAAATATAGCGTTTACTTACCATTTCTCACGCATTAGGGTTCGAACACTCGAACACCTATACGGATTCTCCTGCATAGTGGCAGATATGTAAATACGGCGTTTACTTACCATTTCTCACGCATTAGGGTTTGAAGACTCGAACACCTATACGGATTCTCCTGCGTAGTGGCAGATATGTAAATACGGGGTTTGCTTACCATTTCTCACGCATTATGGTTCCAACACACGAACACCTATACGAATTCTCCGGCACAGTGGCAGATATGTAAATACGACGTTTACTTACCATTTCTCACGCATTAGGGTTCGAACACTGGAACATCTATACAGATTCTCCTGCACAGTGGCAGATATGTAAATATGGCGTTTACTTACCATTTCTCACGCATTAGGGTTCGAAGCCTCAAACACCTATACGGATTCTCCGGCACAGTGGCAGATATGTAAATACGGCGTTTGCTTACCATTTCTCACGCATTATGGTTCCAACACGCGAACACCTATACGGATTCTCCTGCATAGTGGTAGATATGTAAATACGGCGTTCACCTACCATTTCTCACGCATTAGGCTTCGAACACTCGAACACCTATACGGATTCTCTTGCACAGTGGCAGATATGTAAATACGGCGTTTACTTACCATTTCTCACGCATTAGGGTTCCAAGAATCGAACACCTATACGGATTCTCCTGCACAGTGGCAAATATGTAAATACGGCGTTTACTTACCATTTCTCATGCATTAGGGTTCGAACACTCGAACACCTATATGGATTCTCCTGCACAGTGGCAGATATGTAAATACGGCGTTTACTTACCATTTCTCACGCATTAGGGTTCGAACACTCGAACACCTATACGAATTCTCCTGGACAGTGGCAGATATGTAAATACGACGTTTACTTACCATTTCTCACGCATTAGGGTTCGAACACTCGAACACCTATACGGATTCTCCTGCACAGTGGCAGATATATAAATACGGCGTTTCCATACCATTTCTCACGCATTAGGGTTCGAACACTCGAACACCTATACGGATTCTCCTGCAGAGTGGCAGATATGTAAATACGGCGTTTACTCACCATTTCTCATGCATTACAGCTTCCAAGACTCGAACACCTATACGGATTCTCCTCCACAGTGGCAGATATGTAAATACGGCGTTTACTTACCATTTCTCATGCATACGGTTCGAACACTCGAACACCTATACGGATTCTCCTACACAGTGGCAGATATGTGAATATGGCGTTTACTTACAATTTCTCACGCATTAGGGTTCGAACACGCGAACACCTACACGGATTCTCCTGCACAGTGGCAGATATGTAAATGCGGCGTTTACTTACCATTTCTCACGCATTAGGGTTCGAAGACTCGAACACCTACGCGGATTGTCCTGCACAGTGGCAGATATGTAAATATAGCGTTTACTTACCATTTCTCACGCATTAGGGTTCGAACACTCGAACACCTATACGGATTCTCCTGCATAGTGGCAGATATGTAAATACGGCGTTTACTTACCATTTCTCACGCATTAGGGTTTGAAGACTCGAACACCTATACGGATTCTCCTGCGTAGTGGCAGATATGTAAATACGGGGTTTGCTTACCATTTCTCACGCATTATGGTTCCAACACACGAACACCTATACGGATTCTCCGGCACAGTGGCAGATATGTAAATACGGCGTTTACTTACCATTTCTCACGCATTAGGGTTCGAACACTGGAACACCTATACAGATTCTCCTACACAGTGGCAGATATGTAAATATGGCGTTTACTTACCATTTCTCACGCATTAGGGTTCGAAGCCTCGAACACCTATACGGATTCTCCGGCACAGTGGCAGATATGTAAATACGGCGTTTGCTTACCATTTCTCACTGCATTAGGGTTCGAACACTCGAACACCTATATCGGATTCTCCTGCACAGTGGTAGATATGTAAATACGGCGTTCACCTACCATTTCTCACGCATTAGGGTTCGAACACTCGAACACCTATACGAATTCTATTGCACAGTGGCAGATATGTAAATACGCGTTTACTTACCATTTCTCACGCATTAGGGTTCCAGAACTCGAACACCTATACGGATTCTCCTGCACAGTGGCAGATATGTAAATACGGCGTTTACTTACCATTTCTCATGCATTAGGGATTCGAACACTCGAACACCTATACGGATTCTCCTGCAGAGTGGCAGATATGTAAATACGGCGTTTACTCACCATTTCTCATGCATTACAGCTTCCAGACTCGAACACCTATACGGATTCTCCTCCACAGTGGCAGATATGTAAATACGGCGTTTACTTACCATTTCTCATGCATAACGGTTCGAACACTCGAACACCTATACGGATTCTCCTACACAGTGGCAGATATGTGAATATGGCGTTTACTTACAATTTCTCACGCATTAGGGTTCGAACACGCGAACACCTACACGGATTCTCCTGCACAGTGGCAGATATGTAAATGCGGCGTTTACTTACCATTTCTCACGCATTAGGGTTCGAAGACTCGAACACCTACGCGGATTGTCCTGCACAGTGGCAGATATGTAAATATAGCGTTTACTTACCATTTCTCACGCATTAGGGTTCCGAACACTCGAACACCTATACGGATTCTCCTGCATAGTGGCAGATATGTAAATACGGCGTTTACTTACCATTTCTCACGCATAGGGTTTGAAGACTCGAACACCTATACGGATTCTCCTGCGTAGTGGCAGATATGTAAATACGGGGTTTGCTTACCATTTCTCACGCATTATGGTTCCAACACACGAACACCTATACGGATTCTCCGGCACAGTGGCAGATATGTAAATACGGCGTTTACTTACCATTTCTCACGCATTAGGGTTCGAACACTGGAACACCTATACAGATTCTCCTACACAGTGGCAGATATGTAAATATGGCGTTTACTTACCATTTCTCACGCATTAGGGTTCGAAGCCTCGAACACCTATACGGATTCTCCGGCACAGTGGCAGATATGTAAATACGGCGTTTGCTTACCATTTCTCACGCATTATGGTTCCAACACGCGAACACCTATACGGATTCTCCTGCATAGTGGTAGATATGTAAATACGGCGTTCACCTACCATTTCTCACGCATTAGGGTTCGAACACTCGAACACCTATACGGATTCTATTGCACAGTGGCAGATATGTAAATACGGCGTTTACTTACCATTTCTCACGCATTAGGGTTCCAAGAATCGAACACCTATACGGATTGTCCTGCACAGTGGCAAATATGTAAATACGGCGTTTACTTACCATTTCTCATGCATTAGGATTCGAA